>JBBYHH010590931.1:0-10647 GCA_038382905.1 Daphne laureola
AAAATAATTTTAAAAAATATATTTAAAAACTAGACACGTTCATTTAATATATGCATATAAATTATTTGACATTATATGTCAATATATTAAAAAAAAAAAATCATAGATTAAATGCTAAAAACAGAATATTGCAATCTTTATGGGACGGAGGGAGTACCTCCCATCTATCTTATGAACACCAATTTCTGTCGGTATTTTAACTTTTTCCAGAATCCGAACATGCCCGTTTTGACCCTCAAACAATTGAATTCATCTTCACTTCTCACCTTGAACTCTTCTTCATAATTGCAAATACGTAAAAAAAAAATAGATATGCTTTCTTTTTGGTACTTAAAATCAAAATTTAATGCCAATTTGGAGGGGTGATAGTAGTGCTGGTAGGTAGTTATTATTGCATGTTGAGCCACACATGATTTGCGTCTCTCCCCTCTTTTAACACATTTATTAATAATATATTTCACTCTAGATATAGACACACAGTCGAACACAGAAATATATATCATAGACTTTCTCTTTACCTTGTAAAAATATAGATAATCAAATACAATATACACATGTACAGGCAAAGGTTAATACTCGTTTCGTCCGCAAAAAAAACTGTATCATTTATTTTAATAATTTTACTATATTTAATTAATAATTTATTTTTATATATTTTTAAATATTAAAAATTAGAATATCTATTTAGAAATTATAATTTGATATCTAAATTTTTTAAATATATATATATTTTTAAAAATTATCCTATTTATTTTTATTAAAAATTGAGTTAAATACTAAATAGACGATACAATTTTTAACGGGGAAGGGAGTACCAAGGATAAACTCTGAACTTTCAATGCATTCATTCCAACGTTAGTTCACATATTTTTTTCATAATTTATCTCCACATTGAAGCTATAAAATCATCAAAATTTAGTGGCATTTTTCTAAAAAGTATGATTAATTATTATGATTATATAATACTTCCTCCCTCCACCAAACACTGAATCACTTTTTTTTTAGAGTTTAACAGTATTTAATCTATATGATTTTTTTTCATGAATGTTAGACATTAAAATTAAATATTTGACATAAGTGTCACAATTCAAAATCTAAATTTTATAAATATCCATTTTTTAATTTTTTTTCATAATTTATATTTATTAAAATTTAAGTCAAACATTAACAATAAAGTCATATGATTTAATTTTTGGTGGATGGATGGAATATTAGTTTCGCATTTAACTTTTGAATAAAATAGAAGTGCAAATGTGAATAATGGAAACAATGCTTTGATTAAATGCAAGCAATGCAACTTGGATCAAGTCTTTTTTTACCTAAATAGATAATCTAAGTCAAAGGCACATATATAAGCATGAGGCCTCTCGTTGTAACATTTGAAAACATAATACCCAATTTACAAAAGTAAAGATAAATGAAGGAGAAAGCGGAACATAAGCGGTGAAAACAAAGGACAGCCTTCAATCCCCACAAAAATAATACTCGGTCACCATTTGATTTTATTATTTTAATATTTAATATTTAATTTTAATTTTAATAAAAATAAATAATTTTAAATTTTTTAAAAAAATATTTTTTTTATCCTGAATTAATTAACATATTTAATAATTATGTTTTAAAATTTAATGTTTGATTCAAATTTTCATAAAGATAATTAATGAAAAAAATTCTCAAAAAAATATATTTAGAAACTTTAAATATCTAAATATCCATGAAAATAAATTATAGATTAAATATTATGAAACAACAAAAAACGGTTTAATTAATTCAGGACGGATGGAGTATATCTAAAAAATTTAAATATGAAATTATAATATATATATAAAATATTTTATTTTAATATATAAATATTTATGAAAAAATATTATAAATTGAATATTATAAAATTATCGAAATAAGGTCAAATGTTTGATGGAATCATGGAAGTACTGGTAATAATATTCCTTCCCCAGTTATCTTTAACCTCCTTCGTTCCCAATCTTGACCTTTCCTCTTTTCTTCTTCTTCAGTTTTAGATTCTATACTATTAACTTCATTTTAGTTTTTATTCAGTTTTAATTTTCGGTTTTCAATTCCCCCAGTTCGTTGTGATTTTCAATTTTTGTTATTCTGAGCTTCGATCGAATCAATGGCTTCTTGGTCGGTCCCGTTCATGGCGTGGGTTTATCTCGCCGCGATCTCTTCGATGCGAAGCGTTGTTTCGTCGCCGGTGATGTGCTCTCATGAATCTGTTTCGTTTCTTAACAATCTTCGGCAACAGTGTTCTCCCTTGATCTCTCTTCCGTCTCCTCCTCTCGAGGTCAGCTTCCACGGATTTGCTGTAATGCTAGAGGTTTTCTGTCGATGTTTCTTGGATTCTTCTCCTTTAGTCAGTTTAATCTGCTCGATTGGATTATTTGAAGGGCGATTTTTATTGATTCATGAATGGAAACTTTTATTTTATAAAGTAAGAAATCACTGACGGAAGTGAATTCTTTAGCTTGATTTCTCTGCATTCTTGAGAGAAATTGATCCCAATTTGTTGACCAATAACTGCAAATGACGTCCTGATTTGAAGTTTATGGTTTGAGAAAATGGAAATCAGCTTAGGTACGTAACAATTAATGGTTGACTTTCAAATGTTAGCAGCACCTATTTTTTTTCTCTGGTTAAGAGATTCAGTGAGAAATGAATTAGGAGCTAGGTGGTGTGTCTAAATGGAGTAACTTGTAAAGGGCATAAAAAGCTTTAGGGACCTGTATGTTCATGTTTTAGGTAAGATCTTAAGTTGACCTTTACACATTAATCTTATCTTATTAATCTCAATTTCCATTTTCACTCAACAGTCACTTTATCCTACATAGCTAATATACTCTTAAATCTTCAGTACCCTTTCTTAATCTGCTTGTCCAATCAAACATGAAACATAACTAATTTTATAGGGTGGAGTGAGTACAATAAATCGTGATATTGCTAATTCTTGACATGCAGGTACCATCGTTGTTTTATTTCCCCCTTTTCCTTTTCCATTACTATTACTTTGTTTTTCCTCAAGTCAACTAAGGTACTAGTGTACTACAGATATGTAAAAATAATACGACCTGAAAAGTTATTTGTTTGAAGCTATGGGAATGGTTTTACACTATCCACTTTGAGATCAGATGGTAATTAATCTTTTGAATAGTAGTTACTGGGGATAGTTCTTATATCCCTATAATTTACTGCTTTTGATGTGCTATCAGATCGAATTGCCTGGTAAAAAATTGTCAGGTTACTGTGAATCTGTTGGGTTTTATTTTGCTCTCTATAAGTTTATAATGAAAGAAATGATATGTTGATGTATATATCTACATTAAAATGATTTCGCTGGAAATGTATTCTGTCATTCCTGGAGTGGAGTATGTATGCTCTGATGGGTGATCTCGTGTCATATGTTGTATTTTAACTTCTGCTTTTGTCGCAAACTATATATATATATAGTAGTTATTTTGTATCCCGAAATATGTCTCTTTACATTTTGATGCACCAATTTCCTAGTGTACCCATCCCCTTACATAAAGCCCATGAATACCTAATTTTACAGTGTAGCAAGGGTAGCCTTAGGGATTAGACCTAGTATGTCTATGTGAGACACCATCCATGTTCTTACAAAGATGGCTAATGGGATTAAATTATGTGGTGGAGGGAGAATTATGATTATTGTATGGCTTGTTCACCTTTCTAGTGACGTGCAATTGATCATTTATGTCATGTAGTCTTTGAGCATACAGTGCATTTGGCACATTGCATTGAATTTATATGTTTTTTGTATTGTACATTAAAAAACACTTTTTGATGCAAAAATATTTCCTAGAGTATCACTACTTAGGGGTAGGGGACTAAACAAGCTTTGAGCTTGGGCTCGGTCTTATATGGCTTGGCTTGAGCTCAGGCTTGAGTTCGATTAGGTTGATTAAATAAAGTTCCAGCTCAGCTTGAGCAAGATTCAAGTTCAGCTGAAAGTTCAGAAGATTCAAATTCTTGCAGTAATCATTGAGCTCGAACTGGCTCCTTTTCAAAGGCTCAGCTCAAGCAAGGCTCGAATACAGCATAATTCAAATATTTTAATAGTTTCTGAGCTCGAAAGGCTCAAATTCTTGTGACAGTGACCAAGCTCACAGGCTCGGTTCCAAAGCCTCAGCTTGAATAAGGGTCAAATAAAAGAGGCATTATTGTAATTACCCTAGGTTAGATTGTGCTTGCTAGCCTTACAAGCAGAACCTAAAAGGCTCGGGCTCAAGCTTTTTTTTTTTTTTGGGAAAAGGTCTTATATTGCCATTAACGTTTGGATTTTGGACCCAAACTATCACTACTTTGAAAAAAAGTCCCATTTGACCACCCTCTTTAGTTTAATGGTCCAAGTTTGCCACTGAAATGGTTTGTTGGTCCTATTTTTCCATCACGTTAGCAAATGGCTACTGTTCACCGTTAAAAAATTTCTACGTCATCGTCGCCGCCGCTTGACCACTGCGCCAACACGCCATAACTCACCATTCACGGTCTAGGGCCATAGATCGGGGCCTAGAGCCGTCAGATCCCGGCCTAGGGACACCGATTCGCGGCTTGGGCTCGCGATTCGTCGGCCTTGGGCCGGAATTTGGCGCCCCTAGGTCGGGATCCGGTGACCCTAAACCTCGATCTATAATTCGGTGTATTTCTTTATCCATTCCAGATTTTTTTTCGGTGCTCGGCGGTGGTTTGGCGGTGGCAAATTCGCCACGTTGGCAAAAATTAATGGCGATGGCGAATTGGGACCTGAAACTATAACGACGGTGGTAATATATGACCTTTTTTCAAAGTAGTGATAGTTTGGGTCCAATAGCCAAACGTTGATGGCAATTTGGGACCTTTTCCCTTTTTTTTTTTTTTTCAAGAGCCTATAGTCAGGCTTTAGCTCAAGTTTAGGGCTCATTAAGCTTGGATCATTTGATGTAGGGTCCATTTGGAACAACGTTAGCGTTAGATTTTGGAAATGCTATCAAATGGTAGTTTTTATTGTTAGAAGCTTGAAAAAAACTTTAACGACCATCCAATTTTTTTTTCTAAACAAAGTTGTAGTTTGAGCTCTAGCATGAACCAATTTTCAAACAGCTTGGTTCGTTTTACACCCCTATTTTTCATAGCTTTAGGGAATTATATGAGGTCAACTTATAGCTACTCAGTTTTAGGGGAAGTTTAGTTTCACTTATCTGCTGTGTTTTTTAGAGGATATTGATTTCATTTTTTGCTATGTTTTGAAGAAGTTTTGGTCCATTGATCTATATCTTGGATAATTTAAAGCTCTTGGATATTGAACTTATTTCTCACCTGTGTTAAGTGTTTGTCATCCCATGGATCTGTTTTTCGTACTTGCTGTGATTGAAATGTATAAAATATTCAAACGTGTCTATAGCCGAGGGTTACTAATGCTTATTTGAATTTAGTCTGACTGGATGTGTTAGAATTAAATGCTAATGCTAGGCGCTAATCTAACCCTCACTTAGGGGAACAGGGCTATTAAAAGGGAGATGATCACTTTCTGTTATCTTGCCCAACTAAAGCCATATGTATTTATAGGGGAGAAAAGAATGTAATTACATCTAACAAGTCTAACCTATTAGAGGTTTTGAAGCATGCTCTATTTCAGCAAACACTAAAAGAGCCCCCTTTCTCCGTTTCTCTCTTCCTCTCTTTGAGCTAAAGCTGAATATCTTTTTTCTCTTTTTCTTGCCCACAGGTGGACGGTAACTTCCTTGATAGAGCTTCATCTTCTACACAGAAGAATGGTTTCATGGCTGTGCTCTTTTATGCCTCTTGGTGCCCATTTTCAGATAACTTGCGCCCAAAATTCGAGATGCTGAGCTACATGTTTCCTCAGATAGAACATTATGCGGTTGAACAGTCCTCTGCCCTTCCAAGGTCTGTAGCTACATGCTCTATTTTATACTTCTAGTAGGTTAGAATGACTTCTACTTATGCATCAAATTGCTTCAGCCTTCAGGACAACACTAATCTGCGACTTGTTGGTTCTGGAAATGTCCAAGCCTTCTGATGCTATCTTATCTTAATTTTCCAGTGTATTCTCAAGGTATGGAATTCATAGCGTCCCCTCAATTTTAATTGTGAATCAAACATCGACTGTACGATATCGCGGTCAGAAAGATTTCCCCTCAATTTTACAATTTTACAAGAAAAGCACAGGTAAATTCTCTCCTAGCAGTGAAGCTATCCGCATGGTTACATGCATGCTACTGTTTTTTTCCCTTTAAATAGGTTAGCTTTTGTGACTGAATGCCTTATATATCTGTCATAGACGCTTCAGCTGATGAATAAAGTTGCTATTTAAACAAGCCCTTGTTATTTGAAATTTAATTTTTTCCGGAGGTTGAGAGAGAGAACACAGCATAAAAATGCAGTTTAACGGTTTCCATTGATCCATAGATCATACTTAAAAGCTAGAGAGCGAGATCCTCTAAAAAACGCAGCATAAAAATATGGTTTAACTGATTCCATTGATCCATAGACGAGACGTTTACGCTAACGTATTTTCAACTGATTCAATAGATATAGATCAATTGACCAAAACTTGTCTTGGGGTTTAACTGGTTCCTGGAAGCATAAAACTATGGTTAGGGTAGTTGAAGATGTATCGCTGGTTGAATTGTTATACCAAGAAGCTTCTGACATTGTAATGTTTGAGAGCCTAGCCTATTTGATTCACAGTTTCTTTTAACCATAGTTGCCTTGCCTTTTTTTTTTTTTTTTTTCTTTTCTTTATGGGCACCCTAAACAGAGCTTTGTTTCAGGGCTAGAACCAATGGAATACTTTGATGAAGATAAAAACAGCATATCAGGTGATGGTGATAAATATGAGCGACCAGTGGAAGTATTTGAAAGAGATCCCTATTTGGCCCTGGCGTTGCTGTATCTCTGCTTCAGAGTTTGTGTTCTGATATTTCCCAAAGTATTATCTCGACTCAGATACATCTGGACCTCATATGTCCCGCATTTGAACTTGGAAATATTTGGGGAGACGAGCCAGTTATTCGGTCGTGTGCTCTACATGATTGATGTTAGAAGGGCGTGGGCGAAACTTAGACTATGCAAGACGAGGAGTTTTCAAGAACGTACAAGGAATGCCAGGGTTTGGGCATCTCAATTGGCGTCCGTCTCTTTGGGTGAGTCATCTTCTGGTAGATCAAACTAGGAGAAAGGTTGACATGAAATGGATCAGATCAGATCAGATCAGGTCAGATGTGAGCCTAGGAAAGAGCCAGATTGTAGTACAGAAGTCGTCGTCCTCCTAGCAGCTGAAACTACTTGGTCACAGTGAGAGATGGAGGAAGCTGCTGTGTTTGGTTGTTTTGTTCATGATGCAGGCTGTTTGGGATGAACCCAGATCCATGTAAGTCTTTTGAGGGGCAGCTTACTTTCTCTTCTTTTTCTTTTTTTGTGTATATTACTAGTAGCGTTTACTTATCATATGAGAGAACATTACTGATCCACCCATCATCACTCACAACTGCTGTGCACTAACTGTCTCTGCATTTTTTAGGCCTGGAGATTTTTATATTAGGTTTCAGATAGCTGTAATGTAGAAATCGTTTTGCTTTTAATTGTCATCATTTACGTCATGGTTATGCATTTCTTTCAGCACCAGTCACCGAACCGATGATCTAGATGTATGGGACGTCTCTGCCTTTCTATTGGAATTTTACTTTAGTCGTGTTCAATCATCATCATTATCAATCAAACAACTTAGAACATCTCCAAGAGACTCTTCATTTTCTTGATATGTTTATTTTTTGAGTGTTTTAAGTATTTTTTTGGTCTAATAGTCTCCTCATCTCATTCTCAAAAATAGAGAAAGAGAAAAAAAATAGGGAGTGTTCTCCAAATTTG
Organism: Daphne laureola; assembly: GCA_038382905.1. Taxonomy (NCBI): domain Eukaryota; kingdom Viridiplantae; phylum Streptophyta; class Magnoliopsida; order Malvales; family Thymelaeaceae; genus Daphne; species Daphne laureola. The sequence goes on from JBBYHH010590931.1 coordinate 7,903, forward strand.
GAGTATTCTTTAAATTTTAGAGAGTCTCCAAATTCACTTTTTATAAATCTTTCTCCTTTTTCCTCTCCCTAAATCACTTCTCATTGGTTTAAATATATTTCTTCTCTCTCCTCTATCCATTTTCTAAATAATTTATTAATTATAAATCAAATATATATAATATTTTATTATTATAATAAATGCATGATTCTTTAAAATGGAGAAGCTGTTGGAGTTGGAACAATATTTTTTTAGAGAATATGATATTTGTCTCTCTATTTTAAAGAAATTAAATAGAAGAAATTTTTAGAGCATAATTTCTGGAAATGCCAATACCTAGGTATTGACTATTCAATTCTTAGGATAATTTTTAGAGGATAAACACTTACAGAATCGCTAAGAACTGAATAGCCAATACCTAGGTTCAGTTCAGGGTCAATATTTCTGGAAATTAATTTTCAATTGTACTCGATTCTAATGTGATTTGATTTAAGTGATTGTGGTCAGTATAATAAATTGACTATTCTACCCCTTTTATGTGAGTTAATTATTGAATGGTATTGATGTAATTTGTTCAATTTTAGAATCCATTTTCAACATTTCTCATCATTGATGAGTTTAAAATTCAAAAAATTTCTGGAAATTTTTTTCTTTCCTTCTACCCTGAACTGACCCCTAAACGTTAGTCTCTTTTTTTTTTTTTTTTAAATGCATTCTGAGAGAATATAATAGGAGGAGGAAAAAAAGGTTATTCTACCTCCTTGGATGAGATAAAAATAACCCAATTAGTTCTTACAAGACAAAAAAGACATGGAACTAAGCAGAGGGGGAACAAGAGATGAGAAGAGAGTGGGTGTACTAGCAGTTTCTTAGCGCTTCCTGGGGATTTAAGATCCAATCTGACTAGGAAAACTTTGCCTTGACACATCTGTTGGAGATCCAAAGGAAATATAAAATCTGAATATCTGAGATTGAGGTAGATACTTGCTTTGCTGAGGAGTTGAATATTTTTGAATTCTTGTTTGTCCATAAGATCCATGCGGTGATGCAACGAGCAACCCACCATCATTTGCGTTGAGGGCGAGAGAGCTTCCAGTGACTTGAATTTTTTGAGAGGTCTTCCCAGTTGTCAAGGAAGAATGATTCTAGCTGTCACCATTGAAACACCTTCGGTCAGATAGCAAAAGCGACTGTGCATGATGATAAGACGTGCGTTGTTTGCTCGAGGACAGTTGCTGGATGAGCAGCCCAGGTTTTGAAGTGTAACCCCATGTCGTTGGAGTTGGACTTTTGAAGAAAGGCAGTCCAATGTTGCACACCAGGAGAAGATGTTGATTTTCCTCGAGACCCAAGAATTCCAGGGAGTTGCTTCGTCTGATGGTGGTGGAATGATTAGCACCTCTTGAATGGCTTTGGATATAGATGATACTGTGAAGATTTCTGATTTTTCCCAAAGCCATCGCCATGTATCTAGAAGATCTGCATTAAGACAATAATTATCCAGCAAATCAGTCAGCACTTCAAACTCAGTTCTAGTTCTACCCCTCAGATTTCTACTCCAACACCATTCCCACTTCCACGATCTATCCCTCCAAGCACCTCTTTCAGAAAGTAAACACTTATCATCCACGTCTAACGCCGCTAACCTTGGAAACTTATCTTTCAGACTCATGTCACCCACCCAAGTATCCCTCCAGAAAAGAACAGCCATACCATCTCCAATTTTTCTACCAAACCCCTAATAAAGATCAACCCCTTTCTTCTGAAGGTCACGCCCAATTTTTAGAATTCCACCTCAAGTACCCGGTGGGAAGATTTTTCTAGAGCTATTAAAACCTCCTCCTTCTCCATGAATTGACTTAATTATTTTTACCCAAAAAGCCCTTCTTCTACTTTGAATCTCCACCACCATTTCCCTAAAAGAGCTTTATTTTTTGCAGTTAGGCTACCCACATTTAAACCTCCTTTTCCCCAATCCCCTACAATTTTTCCCCAAGAGATCCAAGGAATTTTCCTCTTCTCATTATCCCCCCCAGAAGAAATTCAGACGTAAACTCTCAAGGTTTTTTAGGACTTTTCCAGGAGCACGAAACACAAAGAAATAAAACAAGAGAAGGCTTCCGAGAACAGATTTCACCACAGTTAGACGACCACCAATTGAAAAGTTATTGCATTTCCAAGAACTCATTTGTTGTTGAATTTTATCTGAGATTGTTTTCCACACATCCACTTTCTGTATTTTGGCACCAACTGACATTCCCAGATAGGCAAAAGGAAATGTACTTGCTTTGCATCCCATTTGTCTAGCAAAATAATCCACCTTTAGAGTGCTGGCCCCTATTCCGTAGATATTTATCTTGGCCATATTGATTGTGAGCCCCGAAATAGCTTGGAAGTTTTTCAACACACTGAGAAGATTTTTCAGATTCAGTCTCTCTCATTCACCAAAGAAAACTGTATTGCATATTGGAGGTGTGCTATTTCTGGTCCTGTTGCTCCCATTTTTAATCATTTGAAGATGCATGCTGACTTTGTTGTCTCCATCATTACATTTAGACCCTCTGCCGCGATCAAGAAAAGGAAAGGTGATCATGGGTGTCACCACCGTCCGTCGTGATCGCTTCTGCGGAAGCGGATTTACTATTTATTGCGGCTGGTGATGTCAGAACGGAGTCCATCAGAGTTTCGATTCCCAAAAACCGCCCAATTAAAAACTTTCCTTTAGTTGATTACTAAAGCGTCGTTACAGAGTTTTAACAGAAATAT
>JBBYHH010591042.1:0-19050 GCA_038382905.1 Daphne laureola
TAACAATACCTTTGTAGATAGAGAGCCTACGCCTGTTCTCAGGTACCTCCTGTAGGTCACAAACATGATTCATTAGCAAATATCGAGTACGATGAAGGAACCGGTAACCACTTTTTTCAAACGAAAAGTTGTTTACCAATTTAATCTGTACAATATCACCAGTCCTGAGATCTAGCACAGGTCTGTTTGCCTCTGATGCTTCAATTGCTCTTTTGTTCAGTATCTACTTAACAAAAAAGAAAAATACAACACATTTTAAAAACAATAAATAAAAGAACCAGACATTAATATGACGGTTGGTCTACAAGTTGCATAAAACCGCTAGCGTTCACAGGAGCTACTCTTGTTGGAGAAAGCATTTGATCTCGAGTCTTTGATCTCAAAACAAACATGTAGACTACTAGCAAAAAGATATCTAAATTAATTAACCAAAATCATCCACACAAAAGCAGTTCAAAAACAGAGGGATCACCAGCTAGTGAGTTCCAATTGGGATTAGGTGACTGTCATATATATATCAAAGTGCAATAGGTAACCTGGATCCATATACCTGGTTAGGCATAATGAGGTGAGCAAAGAGATAAGGCAGAAGCAATCCATTGGCTTTTGAAGCCAACTTAACTATTCAGAACTGGACAATTGTTAAGTTATCAAAACATATAGAACCCCAGTCTGCTGTACAAAAATTCCTATTCAGGTTTTCTTTCTCATCTTTCTTCGGATCACCCCACACAAAAGAAACCAGACAGTTTAAACTGCAGGCGATGCAAATTAGCTGCAGTAGCCACAAGGACTGAAACCAGTCTTGAAGAATATTGTCTAGTACAGGGTAAACCGGTTCAGGTGGCAGCGCCAACCAGTGAGAAGTTCAAAACCAGTTGATTTTGCCCAGGAGACCAGACCAGCAGAAAGGAGGACAATGGATCGATGACCAGAGAAGAAGTGTGAACATGCTTTCACAAAAAGGACTGGGACAACAACTAGCCTTCCCGCTGAAATTTTGGGAATACAATATGGCCTTAACAGAAAAAAAGAAAAAGAGCCGCCTAATCCTCCCTCTCTTGATGCAGATTGATAGCATATCAGCTATGGACTTGATATATCCACCGGAAAATCACTGATACCAGGGAGTAGCTGAGAATGATAAATGTTCAAGCTGTTTCTCACACGTACATACGATGAACATAGCACCTAATGCACTTGCAAATGAACCACATTGCCCAGATGAGCCTTTCATGTAACTTCTGATCAAACTCCCAGAACACACAAACAACAGCACTTACCAACAAATAAAAATATAAGAGACTAGAAAAGAAAACATAAAAACCAGACAGTCAAAGCAGCAAACTAGGAAAAAGAGAAGGAACAGAAAGTGGATCAAATTACCCCCATTATATCACCAAGCTTGACCAGAGGCTTCCTGGGCTCTTTCTCTTCACACTCAACTTCCCCTGCCGCTTCGGATTCATTTGCTGTCTCATCTACTTCGCCGCTATCCTCACTCTCACCTTCAGCTTCAAGTTCAGCATCAGCACTCGCCTTCGCTCTCACCGCAAAATCGCTTCTCGAGAAGTGATCAATCCTCCAACCAGCTCCATTCCCCAAACGAACCCCAGAAACCAAAGCCCGGCTGGTGGGCAACGCAGAAGGAAGGCGACAGATGAAGGGAGAGAACACTCCCTTATTCACGGAATGAGACTGTGTTTGTTTCCCAGGAATTGTCTGGAAAACCTGCAGAATAATTTGAGCATCATTCAGTAATCAGATGATAGATTAACAGAGCGTAGAGAAAGTTTGGGCGGTTGGCGAACCTGCGGAAGGACTTGAGAAGCCATTAGAGCTTGATAGGTTGGTCTCTTTAGTCTATACTCGCTCTGCGTCTTATCCCTTCAAATCTTCCATTTTGTTCCGCCCGTATGCAAGCGGTAACCCGACATGTAGATCGGGTCGGGTCATAAGAAGTGGACCATTTTAGAAAAAATTGTCATTCATTTCAAAGCGAAAATGTCCAATTTTACCACTCACATTTGCATTTTAGTCAAATTTTAACATTATTTTAAAAATTGGTTCATTTTTATCATTATAATTATTTTAGTGGTTTGATTTTAGCACTCTTTTAATTTGGTGGTCCTTAATCGATATTTTTGTAGCTGACGGAGAGAATAGATATTAACTGTTGGGCCACATAGGATTTATAATCCTACATAGCGTCCAACTCGTCTCTCAATCTCCCGATTCTCATGCACCGGTCTCCACACCGACCATCCGCGCCTTCATCTCTGACACCATTCAGAATGGCCTCGCCGACCGCCGACTCTGGCAGGAGCAACTTAGAACATCAAACTAAACAGTAGTGCCAAACGGAGACCCCAAAAATAATTATAATGACAAAAATGAGCAAATTTTCAGAATAATGTTAAAATTTGACCAAAATACAAATATAGATGCTAAAATTAGACTTTTCCCCCTTTCAAATATATTATCTCATTTTCTATGTAATTTATGAAGGAAAAGTGATAATACACTTGAAACAAATTTGTTTATTATTAGCTCCATTTGTAATTTATAAAGAAAAAGTGACAATACATTTAAAACAAATTTGCTTATTATTACCTCCATTCCAAACTCGTTGTCGTTATTAAAAAAAAAAATATCTCAAATGAAATGGTATAACTTGACTTTTACTAATGAATTACATCAAAACCAAAGTCCCCATTGTTTTATTTTCCAAATAATTTCATCAACAAATCATTGATCAATCATTTTCTCCTATTTTTTCTTCTCATAAACAATACATTAATAATGTTCTTTACTTCAGCAAAAATAAAAAAACATCCTAACAAACAGAAGTTATCATTACACATTGAGATTTCAACATATGGAACACTTCCATGTAAACGCGGTCCGCTAAGCTTATACGAGTACATTTTTTTTTTCCTATGGGGCTAAGCTTATGCATTTGTAAAGCTTGTATGCCCTAAAAACCACTCAAGAAGATCAGTTAGCTTCCTTAACAGATGAATGCTACCTTCAGGATTTCAGTAGCTTTTGGCACTGTCAGAAGACCAGGCTTCTAAGGTAATTCAAGGTCTCTCTTGCTTGCACTCATAAATCTGGTCTGTTCGCGAATTAGTTCGCAGCTGGATCATAGAGGCTTGCTAGATATCGAAACTTCCGAACCTGGGGACCATGGAACAGAGACCTTCATGTTCTTGAATCACATTATCAACTAATCATGCTGCTATCATTTGCTTTTTCTTAGCTTTCTACGACACTCGAAGCACTCTGAACATGGAGTCAGGCTCTTACTAGTATGAGGTGCCTGGAGCTTACTGGGTGGTATCTTCAGGTCTTCTACAAGTACCTGACGAAGTTTTGCATTCTCCATCATCAGGTCATCGATTATTTGCTGGTGCTTTAACACCTGAATCAACAGATGTAACGATCATTGGGGAAGAGACTCTGCATAGTTAGCCATAGCATAACATCTTTAATGGATTCTTCCAAATTTCTAGAGCATATATGAGACTGGTTAAGCACATCGACTCACATTGAAACTTTATTAAAAAAGAAGTATCACACCAAGCTTTCTGGGCGTATATGCATTACAACGTATAAACGCTATTATCGTGTGAAAGGAATGATCCTACGGATTATTTAGGTAAAGCAACATGAATGATGCAAGTGTGAGAGACTACCATTTGAAGCAATTTGTTCTCCGATTGCAGGCGCTCACCCTAGCAACATTCAAAACAAGTCCTAAAATTAGTGGAAAATACAAAGTAGAGTCAAGAGAAAAGAGTGCAATGATGCTTCTAACTGAAGGTTTAAAAGTTTATGCTGTTGATTGACCCGTGAGAATCACTTCATGTTATCATTTCGACTTTAAGAACTTTCAGAGCGCTCAACACAAGGCATCAGAATGCACCCATCCTTGAGCCAATGACAGTAGTGCTATATGCCTGTCATTTCCATATTACCTCCAAAAGCCGAACACATTGCAATAAGGCATTGCATGAAATAGTTTGTTATTCTTTGTGTATCCAGGAACTAGAATAACCTTCTTTTATCGGGGGGTGTAGGCTAGTTATAATTTCTTTGCAGAACTGGGGATGAGAAGCTAGTAACCTACCAGTTCATTTAAGCCGGTTCCTTCATCTTTCAACAGAGGGTTCTGCAAGAAGCTATTGAGGACCTCTTCAGTTCGAGTGCCAAAAGATGGATTAAACGAAGACTTTGAAGCATGGTCTCTATGAACTGATTCAGCCCCTACATTTCCATGTCCAGGGAAGCTTTGAGATGTGTTTTCTGATACTTTTGGAGTATGCAACAAACTTCCTAAAGGATTTTGAGTGGAGTATTCACGCATTGTGGCCACACCAGTTTGCATCGATAGAGGAGAAGTGCCTGGAGCAATGTGCAAACTGGGAGCTCCTCCAAGCTTCATCATCAATTTCGCTACTGCTTCCTACCATTGTGAGATTAAGATTCATACTCACAATATTTCACAGATAAGCAGAAAACTTTATACTGCTAAAAAGTAGTGCATACTGCTATGGAAGATTGAATTTGATGTACAACTCCAGGTTTCACAGCAAGCCCTGCCAGAGTATAAAATATTAGCCACAAAAGACAATTATGATAACTAAAGTAAAGTCTGTTTGATAATTAATTGCAAGATGGTTAATAGTAATACTACAACTATAATTAAATGTGATTTTTCTTTTCTAAATCGGATTTTCTCCTTTGATGGAATTGTCAGTTCATGTTATTCATGTCATGAATTTGTTTCAAATCGCAATGAGCTAAACAAACATCTCATGTAATACTGGAAATAGAGGGCGGAAAATGAATGCTAAGTTGAATTTGAGCATTCTTTTTTATCTAATGTACACTGAAAATAGCTACCAAAATAGATGCTACGGTCTCTTAACATCATGAGAGTCAACATGAATTCTTAAACATTACGCAATATCAAATTATAAATCTCAGAGAAATTTCACATGCATACCAGCTCCAAAACCATGGCCAAAACCAATACCACAGCCAATGCCTGCTTCGATATTCTTGGCCCCAACCTTTCTTAGCTAGAAATTAGGAAATGAATAGCAAACATGAACCATTAGACAACCAAACAGAAAAGAAATATGGAAAGAACAAGCGAAGGATATATTTGACATACGGCACTATTTAAATGTCTGCTGGCACCAGCAAAAGCATCTGTTGCACCCCTAGCGGCAGTCATAACTTCGCCCACCATGGGTACTGCACCTGAAAATGTTGTAAGGTTATGCAGGAATTTGAAGCAAGAATGATGCTTAGCGTTCCTTCTCCGAATTACATTGCGTAAAACTTTGGCCCTGTTTGGATATCAAGATTCACAAACAAAACATCACAATTTTCAAAAATCAACTTTCCCTCCAACTTCTTCTCTCACAAACATCACATCCATTTTACAAAAACAAAAACTTTTCTTCACCACTTCTTACAAGCTAACACAGCCTTTATCTAAAAATACAATCAGGTAAAAGTAGCCTTTTGGACATCAGAGTACAATTACGAATGATGAAAAGATCAGGTATCTCCACAATCGAAGTGATCGTACACTTTTGGAAATGAATTACTTTCATAAGATATTACATAGGTCAGATAAGCATGGATATTATGCATCATTAATCTATCCTTTGAACTGCCAACTGCTTCTAACCGCAGCACAATGAAAACATAAGTTACTGAAATCAACCATATAACGAGCACAAATGGATCGTTCGCCTGTGATTAACTTTGGAGTATATAGTAAAAGAAAATGATATAGCACGATAAAAGCATCAGATTGCAACTCCAGAGGACAAATTTAAAGTTATACTCCACTTATCCTTGACTACTGTACTGAAGAAACTCCACCTACTTCCATTAGGTTGATTACAGTTGAAACCCATGAACCAACCTAAAAAGCAAACCAAAGCAAACCAAGATCCCATAACAGAAATGCAATAGAAGCTGTCACGAAAATCATACATACAAGGTGGGTTGGGAAGCAAATTGCTATTAGAACCATCAGTTTTGGGTGTGAAAGGCCAACCCCAGTTCATCTTCTCAGCACAGAGCAAATGATTAAGCGCAACAAGAGGAGCAAAGCTCGAAAATGGAGAAGTGAGAAATAGGTTCAGGGATTACCAAGATTTATGGGGCGACCAACGCCGATACCAATCCCGCAGCCAATCCCAAAGCCCGTAAATACCTGACCCACCTTCAAAGTAAAGGGACTCCCTATGCTGATTCCTTTCAACTCTCTTCTTTGTCCGGTCCCAACAGCTGTGCTGCTACTTGTACTACTCTCACTTTTGTTCCTCTCCATTCTTCACCAACAAGCTCCTTCTCCTCTCCTGCCTCTGAAAGCGTAGCTCCTCTGTCAGCCAAAAATCGGAATCATCTTGCTCTCAGCATTCTCAAATTTGTGTTACCTTACCTCAGGTTATCGGCGCTATGTTTCCTCGGAGAAAGACTTCCGTTCTGGTGTGAGCCTTGCCCAAACCCAATTAAGCCATTCGTTTTCTAGGACGTGTTTTATATATATATATATATATACCAAATCTTATAATCCACCCCTCATTCTTAGTGGAATTATCATTTAACCCTATAAAAGTAAAGGTGACAAATTTGGTTCTTTGACCTTTTTATAAAACAATTTTAGCCTTTGACCCTTTTTGTTATTTAAACATTCTTTTATAAAAACTAATTCTTTTTTTTTTTTTTTTTGTAAACTACTCTCTCCGTCTCGTATAAATTGAGACATTTGACTTTTCAATTTGTGTTTGACTTAATTTTTAATAAAGAAGAATTTTTTAAAAATAATTTTAAAAAATATATTTAAAAACTAGATACATTCATTTAATATATGCATAAAAATTATTTAATATTACATGTGAACATGTTAAAAAAAAACTATAAATTAAATACTGAAAACAGAATGTTACAATTTTTATGGGACGAAGGGAATAATAAATTAGGGAAGAAGCTATGATGGTAAAATTTCCTTTTCATATTTAATTTAATATTTGATTTGAATATTTATAAAAAAAAATAGTATAAAAAAAAGTAAAAATAAAATAAAATAAAATGATGAAGACTAGGATAAGTGATTTGATTAAGAAATTATCTGAACCACAAGAAGCACAGAACACAAACAGTGGAAGCCAGGGCAGGGAAGCTGTGGCGCCAGCAAATTTGCATCTTCCTTCGATGGAAGTCGCGACCCAAATTCATGGCTCCATTGCTGCTGCCCAAACACTGCTCTGTCCCAACAACCGCAGCTCTCTTCCCCCACCACAAAATTGAACCCATCAATCACCGCTTTGTAATTGTCGGCAGCAACAACAGCAAAAGACCCCATTTTTTCCGATGCAGAATCTCTTCCTCCTCCTCTTCTTCTTTTTCTTCTTCCCCCTCGGCGGCGGAGCTCCCCTGCCTGGCAGCTGAAAATGGCTGGCAAGCACGGCAGCTAGCGGCGGAGGACCAATACGAGATAAGAAACGTCGCCCGAATTCAAGCAGAAGCCTTTCACGATCCCTCGCCGGTTTTCGAACAGCTTTTCTTCGAGTTCTTCCAGGTCAATTAATGGGCTGATTTTGTTTTCCATTAATTTCATCAAGTTGGTTGCTTTCTTCTGGAAAATCTAATGAAAATGAGCAGGCGGAAGTTCTTGCAGGACTGAACTACAAACTCCGAAGCTCACCTCCGAACAGGTATGCGTGTCTGGTGGCGGAGTCGCCGGAGACAGCAGGGGAAGTGGTGGGGGTGGTGGACTTGACGGCGATGAGAGACAAACAAGTTGTTCAGCACCTGGACGGCGAGGCGGCGGAATATCTGTACATTTCGGGGCTCGCCGTCCAGCAAAGACTCCGGCGGCGGAGGATCGGGAGCTGCTTGCTGAAAGCGTGCGACGCTGTGTCGGCGCGGTGGGGATTCGACTTCTTGGTGCTTCGGGTGTACGAAGATGATATCGGGGCTCGCCGGTTGTACACCAAGGCTGGTTATCGGGCAGTCGCCGCCGACCCGCCCTGGTTCACCACTTGGATCGGAAGAAAGCGTCGGATTCTTATGATCAAAAGAAGCAATTATTAACACTTGTTACGGGCAAAATAACAAAAAAAACCCGAAAGTCTTACGAGCATCTATGTTTGGGATGAAATTCATCCACCTAGCTATCATATTTAATTAATGGCAGAAGGTTCGATTTTGCCACTGATGCATATTCGGTAGTTTGATTTTATCATTCAATAATTTTTAAACATTTTTTTGTCATTAACGTTACCAAATAGGTAGGTGTTTGTCACCGACGTTAAATATTTTGTAAAAATTACAAAATTTATCTCAAATATTATAATTTTACAAATTCATCCAACTTTCTCATTCGTTCTATTTCTCCAAGCTACATCTGCGATTATTTATGAATTCAAAAAGATTTTGTCTGCTTCCGTTATCATAAATCAGAAGATAGTTCAGATTGCTGGAATTCTTCGGCTTATGGTTTATTTTCTCTTATTTTTACACATTGAAAACTAGAAAATTCATATGTGAATTATAATCTGATATCTAAGTTTTCTAAATATATTTTTTCTTAATTTCTTTATACTGTTTATCCTTATTAAAAATTTGAGACAAACATTGAATTTTGAAACAATACAGTCAAATGAAATAAATTTTAGCGACCGGATAAAGTAATAGATTGATCCAAACTTTTGTTAAAATATGAAAGGGCAGTAGAGACAAATCTGGATAGAGAGATGATCAATTTATAAACTTTTAAAAAGTTCAGAGTTAATTTATTAGTTTTTAAAAATTTGGGATCAAATTGATTATTAGAACATTATTTTTTAATGGAATATTACGGAACATGACGAAATATTCCATCTATTAACGGAACGAGTGATAAAATCACCCCCGAAATAAATTTTAGTAGTAAACGTCCTCCCACTTAAAAACATTAGTAACAAAAAAATACTAAAAAATTATTGAATGACAAAATCGAACCACCAGATATATATGAATGGTAAAATCAAACATTTTGTCTTTAAACCGCTACAAGCCACATTCTCATTTTACTTTGAGGTTTACAATTCGAATTTCGGCCTAAATCATACTCCTTCCGTTCCATGAAGATTGAGACATTTCATTTTTTATCTGGTGTTTGACTCAATTTTTAATAAAATATAATCTATTAAAAATAATTTTAAAAAATATATTTAAAAACTAGACACATTCATTTAACATATACATATAAATTATTTAACATTATATATTAACATATTAAAAATTATATATATAAATTAAATATTAAAAATAAAATATTATAATTTTTTGGAGACGGATAGAGTACAATTCAGTAAAATATGGTTAAAACACAAGACCCTCATACCTCCTCCGTGTGCGCGGTGATTTGCATGACATGCACGTGTGATTTTTTTTTTTGTTCCTTTTTTTTTTCGGTGCTTCATGTTCTTATGGTCATCTCATTTCCTCTCATGAAATGAACACAAATGTCAACGTGTCTTTCTTTTTTATTGTTTTCTTTCATTTCTTTGTTTGTTTAAAATTGTTTATCTTTTATTATTATTATTATGTTAGTTTTGAATTTTTTCGTCTGTTTTGTGTAGATTTTTGTATCCTAAATTTCAATTGTTAAAAAATTAATGTGATATTGTGAGAGAAAAAATGATAAATTATGTATTCTTTGTATAACTTATCGTATTTATTGTTCCTCGAGTATTTTTATGTCTAATTTTTTTATGAATAAAGTTTAATTATTTTTTCAATTGATGTGGTAAACACATTTTATTTATTGTTACTTGAGTGTTTTTTATATAATTTTTTATGAACAAAATTCAATTATTGAAAAAAAGATTGATATTTATAAGAGAAAAACTGGTAAGTTTTATATTCTTTATGTAGCATGTTTTGTTTATTGTTATTAAAACTATTCCTTTTTTTCCTTTCTCTTTATTTCTTGGGCGTATTTTGCGTATTATTAATTGTATATTATGTGTGTAATTCTTTTATAAATAAACTTTAATTATTGAAAAATTGATGTGTTTTTTGTTACACGCCTTTAATTTACTGTTTAAATATGTTATTTTTTCCCCATTTTTTATATACTATTTTTTTCTTTTTCATTTTTTCATTTTCAGGTTTTAATTCTCAGTTGCCTTTCACATTTTTAGAGGAGGATGAAGATATTCAGACACAAATATATCCGTTCCTCGCGCGAAGTGGGTAAGATTGAACTAGTAAATATATATTAATACCCCAAATTTTGTTGATTCATTTAAAGAATGACCTAAATAATGACTTGCTCTGTGTCAGTACCTAAACTATTAAAACAATGCATATAAGAGTTTTGGCCAAATGATTGATAGTTGACTAACTCGAAAAAAATTATTTTTGAGTCATTTAACTTTTGAGACATTTCATATTTACTTCACAATATCAAATATTGTATAAAATTTGTAGTTTTACTCAAAATATAGATGTAAACAATAAGTAGCTCCTAATTCTATCTAGAATATTAGAATTAATCTCTAAATTTTAAATTAATATCCTTTTATCATCTTCAAATCCCATACTAAAACTTATAGTTTGTGGTTCTTCCGTCCAAAATCTTGATATTTCTGATTTCTCACATTGGAGGTTCAGGTGGCACTTGGTCAGTTAAATGTGGATGAAGATAGCCCTATGACTTGGATGATTTCCACGTTAGCTAACAGTGAGACTTTCTTTATTTATCCTGGTTGTTTTCTTTTTGGCGTAAATGGCAAAATTCAACAGATCTGTTTGTTAAAAATTTTAATGGTTAAAATTATCATTTTTTATCAAATTTAACGGGAACGTTGAAAATAGAACCATAAATTAACAGAATTCTTTTAAGACGAGAGCTAAAATAAGTTAAAACGACCAGAGGCATATAGTAGTATAATCTCCAGATGGGCCAATCAGAAAGAACAAAGGCTGGGCCAACATGGCCCACGAAACAAATGGGCCCGGTGTCAATAGTAAGCAAGGATCCAAATGATGATTATGGTTCTTGTGCGTTTCTCGACCTGCCTGTTCTGTTGTTCTGTTCCGCCATGATCGTTTTCCCCCGCGAAATTCAGGCGGTTCGTTTGTTCACACTTTCTCAGTAGCTCCACCGTCATTTATGGATCCAAGAAACATAAACCTCTAAAATCTTCTCATCAAAGCAAAGCATTCGGTTCCAGATTCTGCAAGTGGAACAAAAATGGCGACGGCGTCGGACGAGGTTCCGTTGGACGACAAGGCGAAGAGAATGAGAGATCTGCTCGCCAGCTTCTACACTCCAGATCCCGCCACCTCTTCCACCGTCGCCTCCAAGGCCGTAACCTTGGACGCCATTAACACAACCTCGTTCGATCCCAGGCAGTACATGACTATACTCGTGCGTCCCTCGTTTACTCATCTCAGTCTTCAATTTTGAGTGGCTTATGATCAGATGGCGGCTTGGTTTAAAAATGTGCAGGCACGGAAATCGAATTTGGACGGGCTTCTGCAGAGACATGTTCAGCTCGCGACCGAGATAAAAAACTTGGATACCGACTTGCAAATGTTGGTTTACGAGAACTACAACAAGTTCATTAGCGCCACAGATGCGATTAAACGGTTGCACATTCTTAGTTCATGTATATTCGTTTGCATTTCACGGTTATTGGGGTTTTGAGGTTTAAAAAGGTCGTGTTTTCACCCCCACAGAATGAATGGTAATATTGTGGGCATGGAGTCGAACATGGAACAGCTCCTTGACAAGGTGCCTGATAAATTATTGTGCTTTCGGTGCTTAATTTTATACTAACATCTAATACACTAGAGACTTGGTAAATGTGATACTGAACATAATGTGATATTTCTTGAATCTGTAAATGCAGATACTGGCGGTGCAGTCCAGAAGTGATGGGGTCAATGCTTACCTTTTTGAGAAGAGAGAACACATAGAGAATGTGCACCGAAGGCGTAATCTTCTCCGTAAAGTTCAGGTACTGCGGCTGCTGGTTGTTATTTACAGCAAGCATTCCTGAAGTTGCGCTTATCTCTTTTCACTACATGAATGGTTGTGGTTTCTTAGACTATAGCCTAGTTGATACACAAAACTTCATTAAACGCCTAACTGTGCATCCCAACTTTAGATAGGTAGGAGACTCCCCTTTAATGAATGGTAGAGGAGGGCTAGTTGAAAGAATTTTTCATGTGGACTTGAGACTGAAGTACGCAAACCATTGCAGCTGACATGAGATCGATTTTTCATATGATGTATCTTGTAAATTTGGTTATGCTTTTGGAATTTAGACCATATTCTGCTTGTTTATGTAGATATTTGGACCGTCTGAGTACATATCATGGTCTCTTAGCTTAAGCCCTCAAACAAGGCAACCTGAATCCTGAATGTTGTATTTTATTTCTATCGACTCATGACATGGTTTAGTTATTTACAGTTTTCTGTATTGTAAAAAACAAAAAAACAGTTCATCTATGATCTACCAGCAAGACTTAAGAAGTGCATCAATTCTGAAGCTTATGCTGATGCAGTCAGGTTCTACATAGGAGCAACTCCGATCTTTAAGGTTCTACCTGCTACCACATGCACATGGATATGTCTGCTCATGTTTTCTTGTCTCAGAGCTTGCTTACCATTTCTTACCAGGCATACGGGGATTCATCTTTTCGGGATTGTAAACGCGCATCAGAAGAGGCAATGGCTATAATAACAAAAGAACTCCAGGTTTGAAACCATATTATTGCAATCTAAAACCTTTAAGGTATAGAACTGCTTCATTCTGAAAAATTCTGTTTGTAAAAGTATTTTAACAATGATTCCGGTCATGTTAGTCGGTGTTGTTCAAATTCTTCTTTCTCCTCATGCCAGCATTTGGTATGTAGGTTATGCTAATTTGAGGTTTATTTTCTCCAAAATGGTCAACCACTATGTTTTAGTCATGCCCTCTTTGTTGCAGGGAAAGGTGTTTTCAGATTCTGAAACGATACAGAAAAGAGCTGAAGCTGCAGTGCTCCTGAAACAGTTGGAATTTCCGGTTGGTACTTGATATCTGATATTTTCTTTAGAATTATATCAAAACAACTGCATTGAGCTAAAAGGAACAAGGTGTGTGTGTGTGTGAGGAGAATGGGTAGGGGTTAGAAGGGTGTGAATGGAGTGAGTAATTATGTTTCCGCTGGTGCCATAGGCACTTGCGTAAAAGTTGGTTTCTTGTGCCAATCTCTTTTTACATGGGGTCTTCAATAACTTGTTAACTTTTAATGTGTACAAATATACATGATTTCAGGTGGAACATTTGAAGGAAAAGTTAATTGGAAAACTTGAACAGTCTATTGGCGATGTCCAGCTTAAGGTAGAACAACTAGCGGATGTTACCACAGAGTCGAATGATACTTCGGTGCATGTTACCCCCCATGTGGTATGATTCAAGTGACTATGTCTGTACCAAAGAAACAAAGTAGGTTCATAATCTGCTTGCTTGACTGGACACGGTTAGGTTATGTAGACATAGGAAAAAACTGGGGCTTATATGAATATAAGCTATGCTAAGCACTATGCTTATGTTAAACTGTAACTTCCATGCGATCGTGAATCCCAAGGCAGTTGAGGTTTGTGCTTTACTGTTAAATCTCCACTATTTGCTAGGTTAGGATAACCACATTCTTACACTGAAATTGTTCTTGGATTAATCAAGTCAGATTACTTCCAGAGTTCTGACATCATTTGAAGGAATGTATGGAAAGCAATAATTTCTTTTCCATGACTATAGCAACTATCTCAACTCTCTCATGGAAATTTCCATGCAAATGGGATAAAAAAACGTATGATGATGATTTTTTAAATTTCTTCTCATTATTCCTTCATAAGAAGGTTGCGGTAGGAACATGTTTGATGTAAAAGTTTGCCACTATACTTTTGCTTGGATTTATAGTGTTAACTACAGTAATTCTAGAAAATTAATCAACACTACAAACTTAATGCCACTACCCAACATAGTTCGGACAAGTGTGAAGGTCGCATACTTTGTGTGTAAAAAGTTATGCTTTCTAGTTATCTGCAGTGTATTAGAATGTCGCATGAGAGTGTAGGATGCAAAAGTGATGTGTGGGCAACAGTGTAGATTGCATGTCAGTTGCACTTGTTTGTTCTGGGACATCTCTTTTCGTGTTTACTGCCCAAGCTTCCAAATAATAGATCTGCTATTTTGTATGGCTCAGGATTCTGTGCGTGAGTTTACTGAGGCTGTATGTGCTTATCGAGTGATATTTCCAGACTCTGAAAAACAGCTAACTAAACTTGCAGAAGACTTGATTGCGAGGTTTGCAAGTTCTTAACAGAAGTAGAGTATAAGCTTACTTTTGTTATCTCATCAATGAACTGGGTGACAACTCAAATACTCCTCCCAGGCACTTTGAATCTGCTGAACAATACGTAAAGCAACAAATTTCTTCAGCCAATCTGCTTGGAGTTCTTCGTAAGTAAAGCAGTTGTTCTTCTTATATGAGTAGGATAGAGTCATATCAAGCTTTGGTTAGTTTTTGAACAACATAAAAACATGAAAAAATGCACAAAGAAGAATATAGGAAGATTGGTAACTGTGCCTTTATGGATGCAGGTATCATATGGACAGATGTTCTTCTCATGGATGAAGTGCTGCCTGACGCCATTCTGACTGAGTTTTCTTTGGAGGTTGGATTTAATTTACATCCAAGCTCTCACAAGTATAACTCAGTGTGTCCTGTCTTAAGCTTAATTTATTTTCACAGAAGGATCCGTATCAATAAACTGACTAACTGTGTATTGGTTTCAGACTGCCCGTAGCACTGTCAATCAGTTTGTTGCAAGCAGATTCTCTTACCTTTTGCAGGAGATATTAGGTTTGTGAGCCACTGCTTTTCCATACCGTGTTAGAGTTTAAAAACACCTTGAATGATGAAAATAATGAAAGATATTCTTGATTTTATGATAACTAGGAATTATTAAGAGATAGCATTGTTAGAAACTTCAAGCATGACTATGTCCCTTCTATGAATTATCTAACCTCTAACCTAGATAAAACGTTAAAGACTGAGGAAAAACAAAAATCAAACTGGACTTCTTGTCCTGGAATCCCCAATGAGGTCATTATCTTTTGGTGCAATGCAGAGGCCTTGACAAAAAATAATGTTAGCACAAAAGAGACTGCGGAAGAAAACCAATTGCAGGTTGCTCTGGAGGCAAGCAAAAAGGCAGTACTTCAAGGCAGCATGAATGTCATAGTGGTAATAAACAAGAAACTGAGAACTGCATTTTTGTGTGGAAATAGTTTTTTATTTTCTAAGCACACTCACACACACTTGTTAAAGTTGCCAAAAAGCTTAGGGCTATCTTTTGCCTGATAAAAATGCCCATTTATTTTCATTGTGCTGTTTCTTCAATGTATATATTGCAGGAGTTTCGCCAACTTCTTGACGATGACTTGGGGTTACTAGGGAGGCTGACTGATTCTATCAGTGACTGGGTTCAAGAAGGGTTTCAGGGCCTTTTCAGAAAACTTGAGGGTCACTTTCTTTCTCTTTCTGGGAAAGTAAGTTTATCAAGTCAAGATCAAGATCTGACAGATGGCACCTGTGCTGAGAAAGCTCTTCCAGGGCTTGTTCTGGTTCTAGCTCAGCTCTCCGTCTACATTGAACAAATTGCCATCCCAATTACCGAGGTAGGGAGCCGGACCAAAGATTGAAGTTATACACATTCTTTGTCATAAAAAATTACTGATATGAATTTTGAGTGACTCTGGTCTTCCTCCTAAAAACAAATATCAGTGGGTTGTTTTCGTCAGGAAATAGGTGCCTCCTTTTCTGGTGGTGGTGTTCAAAGATATCAAGATAGACCTGCTTTTGTTCCTGGTGAAATAATTCGAATGTTCCATTCAACTAGTGAAAAGCTTCTGCATCATGTAAGAATCAATCTTTCTTTGTCTTGAGATTGTGCAGCTTTTGGTAGTTTATTTCCCTTTAAGTTGGTTAATGTTTTTTCTTTTTGTTTTGAGTATGTGCTAATTAGCTTGAAGTCTGAAATATGAAAGGACTAGTTTTTGAAACATTTTCTATTTCCCCCCCTATCCTAATTTCGTTCCAGTGGAACCATAGCAGAAGCATGGCGGCAGATTGTATTTTCTTATAGCTTAAGAGATTAATAGTGGCGTTTTTTTGGTTTGTAAAACAAATTATCAGAATGGAACAGTTTTCCACATGATAGAATACTAACGTCCAACTTTGTTATACTGAAGGAAAATTAAGAGTTGAGATGAGAAAGCTTACCGTTTTTTAATAGTAAGATTCACCATTAGTTGGTTCAAGCAAATGAAATACTCGGGTGTAGAAAAACCATTTTTGTGAATATGTGTCCGCATTGAAGATCTCTCTGTAAATGAACTGGCATCTGTTGGCATTGCAGTATATTACCATGAAGACGCACAGTATTTCCGCTTTACTCAGAAAGAGGTTAACGACTCCAAACTGGGTCAAGGTTAGTAGAGCTCAGCAAAGGGAGTCTCATGTGCTTTTTTCCCACTAGTTGCTAGTAAAAACGATGGTGGTACTTCTCTCATAGACAGGCTTGTTTAGAAATGGGTTTATATCTGACTGTTCAATGACGTGAAACTTTTGCAGCATAAGGAACCAAGAGAAGTCCATATGTTTGTTGATCTGTTTCTTCAGGAGGTGTGTGTTTAAATATTCAGCTAGCCAAGACTATTTCTTGTTAACTTACAAGTGAGAGTTCTCCGTCCTAGTAATGCTATGGTGTTGTCATATTTTCGTACATGCCACTCATTACGCATGTATGAATTGTCCCAGTTAAAAGTATCACGAGGCATGTTTTTCTACTGCTCTTTGTTGTAGTTGGGCATCATTAGAAATGAGGCAACGCAAATTCTACCACAAGGTATTGTCTGCAAGCATCGTCGATCTGACAGCAATGGGAGTAACACTACTTCTTCATCACGTGGGAATCCTCTTCGAGATGATAAATTTAGCAGGTCAAACACACAGAGAGCCCGGAGCCAGCTATTAGAAACACATTTGGCCAAGTTATTTAAGCAAAAAGTTGAAATATTCACAAAAGTTGAATATACACAGGTAGGACTGTGTGACTTCAGCTGCTGTTGAAAGAAAACTTGCACGATTATTAGGATTCATGAAGCAAATTCGCGTTGAACTGCAGGAATCCGTTGTTACAACCATTGTTAAGCTTTCCCTCAAAACCTTCCAAGAATATGTCCGGCTACAAACTCTAAACCGAAGTGGATTTCAGCAAGTTCAAGTAGATGTTCAATTCCTAAGGAACCCTCTTAGGGAACCTGTTGAAGATGAAGCAATTGTTGACATTTTACTTGACGAGGTAACAGAACTAACTGTGAATGAATTGTTCATAGTGAAGACTGTGGTTTGGCTTGGAATCAAATTGCTCTTCTTTTATTCTGTGAATTCTTGTTTATTTAGTGGCAAAAGATAAACTTGGTCCTGGTACACTCCTGTTTTTTTGGCAGGTTATTGTTGCTGCATCAGAGCGTTGCCTTGACCCAATTCCTTTGGAGCCTCCAATTTTGGAGAGACTTGTACAGGCAAAATTAGGAAAGTGAATTGTATCATATGCCAGGTAAGTTGAATAAATGATAATCGGATCCTACCCGAAGTTGCACACTATTCACTGAAATCGATGATTCTGCAAAAAAATATACATAAAATAATTGTTTCAAGTTGTTACGTCGTGTTCCATCAACTGGATTTGGACAGTTTTGGTGAGGAGCAACATTTGGCCAGCTGAGTGATCTTCAATCTTCATGGCTGTATCGATGTTGGTTTTCATACAAGACTAAAAGTAGGGCAATTCTTTTGGCTCATCCATTGGTCCGACTCAAACTTGCTTGATTCATATTACTAGTAATTTTTTTTATTTACTTGTATTATCTCCTCCCCTCCTTCACTTATGAGCATGAAAAGTTGTGCTTTGAACATACTCCCTCCGTTCTGAATTAATTGATCTATTTGACAATCACGTTTTAAAGTTCAATATTTGATCCAAATTTTCATAAAGATAAGTAATGAAAAAAATTCTCAAAAAAATAGTATATTTAGAATAAGTATGTTGTAAATTATGATTGAAATATAATTTTTTTAATTTTAAACATCTAAACTAAACATTTATGGAAAAAAATTTATAGATTAAATATTATGAAATAACAAATTGAATATTCATCGAACTGTTAAACCATAAGGCTGATATGAACTGCACCACCATGCATAATGAGTGTGAGGTAAATAGATGCTATAACCATAATGAACAGAGCATAGTTGTTAGGACCCAAAACGGAATTCACGCATTCCCTATTCTTCTAGCTCTTGCTCCTCTGTAGAGCTTCAGAAGTCTTTCGAAACACAGTTGGTGAGGGATCTAAAAATAAAATGATGTGGGGGCAAAGTAATAGAAGAGAAATTACCGCAAAGTTACCGCCGCTTCTAACCACCTCACTTTATCAGTAATTGGGTCCTGTCTCGATGATGGGTGGAGAGTCTATGCATCATAAAACATTTTCTAATGAGAGCAAATAGGTTGAAAGTGTTAGAACCTGTAAAAGGCATGCAGAACTCAGTTTCAACAATTACATGAACAATGTTCGTAACATAATTTCCTTATATGCCTTATTTCAACTAAGTTTATAAAAACATACTATTTGATAGTTTCAGAGAATTTAATTAATAATTTTTTTCATGAATCGGTTAATATTTTAAGTTAAATAATTCATTTGCATATTGTAATTTGCAACATTTTTTTCTAGATATATTTTCTGTGATTTTCTTCTCATATTTATGTTTGTTAAAATTTGAGTCAAATATTAAATCTTGAAATATGAAATAAATGGTTTAATTAATGATAGAAGGAGAGAGAGTATATGGAATTCATGTTTTTCAAGAGAATGTTTTATTTTTCTTTTTATACTTGTATAT
>JBBYHH010591043.1:0-10647 GCA_038382905.1 Daphne laureola
TATTCGGTATAAAAGCAGTCATGTTTCTTGGGTTCATAGTGTCTGAGCGAGGTATAGATGTGAACCCAGCAAAGATAAAGGCCCTCATGAATGCAAAAATCCCGACTTCCATCAAAGATGTACAAAGGTTGCTCGGACGAATCACTACATTGAGCAAATTCATATCAAGGTACGGGGATAAGTGCATGCCTTTTTTCAAGTTACTCATCAGAGAAGGGGCTGAACCAGGAAGAATTGGGGTCACCAGGGATGAGAAAATGACTAAGGAACAGAAGGTAGCCAAAAGAGCTAAATTCACATGGAGCCCCGAGTGCCAGAAAGCATGTCAAACCATACTTAGAAGAAATGAAAATCCTGAGACAACTTATCAAAGGCAAGCATCTGGTAGTTTATTTGGCCATTGCGGAGAAAGTCGTAAGTTCAGTCCTCATTCAAGAAGATGACAAAGGATAACAATGGCCGGTGTATTATGTAAGCAAATCCTTGCATGGAGCCAAAGTTAGCTACCCTCTATTATAGAAAGTGATTTACGCCCTCGTTCTCTCCGCCCGAAGGCTAAAGCCTTATTTCCTCAGGTACACTATCCTGGTAAGAACAAATCTACCCATCAAAGATATCCTGAGGAAAGTAGATCATTCAGAAAGGTTGGCCAAATGGTGCATCAAGTTATCTGAATACGAAATTGTGTACGAACCAAGGAAAGCCATCAAGGCCCAAGCATTGGCCGGTTTCATAGCCGAACTACCTTTGGAAATGGATGAACAAACTCTCGAAGCAACAAATGATCCAGTGTGGACTTTACACGTTGATGGGGCCTCCGGGGCTGACAAACAGGGGGCCGGACTAGTGCTCCAAGGCCCCAAAGGGATGAAAGTTACCTGATCCATCAAATTTGCATTCCAAGTTACCAACAACATGGTCGAATATGAAGCCTTCATATCAGGGCTAGAGTTAGCCAAAAGAACAGCCATTCGGTCTCTTAGAGCATGCATTGGTTCGAATCTGCTTGTTCAGCAAATGAATGGATAATACAAAGTCAGAGAGCAAAGATTGAAGAAATACGTGGACGCCGTAAAAAAGCTGACAGCAAAATTTGAATAGCTACGCATAGAGAAGATTTCTCGAGCAATTAACGCCGAAGAAGATTTATTATCTAAATTCAAGCAATATGATGAAGAAAGGAGCTACCCAAGTATAAACTCAATTCAAGTTCTAAAAATCACCTCAAGGTGGCGTTTACCTTACTAGAAATTTCTAACCAAAGGTACGCTACGCGAGGAAACAATAGAAGCAGCAAGAATACAAAGGCGATTGGGAAAGTTTGTAGTCATCAGGGACAATTTGTACAGAAGAGGCTTCACCTTCCATCTACAGAAATGCATCAGGGAAGAAGACACCGAGGACATACTCACCAAACTGCATGAAGGAACATATGGATCACACATCGAGGCAGATGCATTGGCTGCAGTCATTCTAAGGCAAGGATACTTTTGGCCGGACTTGAAAGAACAAGCCAAAAAAACTAGTAAACAAATGCCGGAGGTGCCAAGAACACGCTCATATCCAAAGATTACCATCTGCACTCGTTAGTTCAACGGACTACCCGATCCCATTCACAGTATGGGGAATCAACCTCATTGGAGCATTACCTATGGCACCCAGAGGCTTGAAGTACTACGTGGTTGCCGTTGATTATTTTACAAAGTGGATTGAAGCTGAACCCCTGGCCAGTATCACCGTGGAAAACATATGCAAATTCATATGGAAAAACATCATATGCAGGTTCGGGTGCTCGAAGGTTATCGTTGCAGATAATGGATCCCAGTTCACGAACACCGGGTTTCAAGATTTCATAGAAGAGTTTGGCATTAAGCTACACTTTGCACCGGTCGCACACTCACAAAGAAACAGATAAGTCGAAGTCTCAAACCGAACCATTAAAGAAGGTATGAAGAAAAGATTCAGGAAGTCTAAGGGAAAGTGGCCCAGTAAACTCCCACATGACCTCTGGAGTTACCGGACCACCCCGAGGAGGGTGACCCGGGAAACCCCTTTTTCATTAGCATACAACATAGAAGTGTTGATCCCAATAGAAGTAACTCATCCATCCATCTGGGCATAAGCATTCTAAGAAGTTTAAAATGAAAAAGGGTTAAGGACTAACCTAAATCTGCTCGAAGGCAGGAAATAGCAAGCTGAACTCAGAAGAAAAGATTTTCAAGAAAGAACGGGAAAATCCATCAATGCTAAAGTAAGGCCAAAGGAAATAGCCATTAGAGAGTTAGTCTTGAGGCAAAAAAAGTTAGGCTCGAGGAAACCTAAATGAGGAGTTTATGGGCCAACATGGGAAGAACCCTCTGAAGTAGTTCACGAAGAAAGAAAAGGAGTATATAGACTTCGGGATGAAGAAGGCAGAGAGCTTGAACGTTCCTACCATTCCAAAGCTCTTAAGAAATTTTACGTGTAAAAGTGGCAACTACTTCAGAAGATTGAATAAAAGTGAAAGAGAGGATGTAGGCTTATGTCGAACCTCTATAAAAAAAAGTGCAAAAACAATAGTATTTCCATTGATGAAGCCCTAAGGCGGATAATCATTTTACAATGGAAAGAATCCGAAGGCCTACAAGAAGTATATTTAAACAAATACAAAAGAGATGAAATTCCCTAAGCATCTTCACGAGGGTCAGAAGAAGATTCCACCATTGAAGGCTCCCGAGGATTGGGAAGAACAAGATCCGAGGGCAGCCAGGGCTGAAGAAATTCTGGACTGAACCAAGAAGAATCGATCACGTACCTCTCCTTGGCATTCACACCTGACAAATCAATCCTAGGGTTCATGTTGAAAATCTGTCTACGAGCGAGGAAGAAAACCTCATTAAACTTCACCACCGCCTTTATGGCCACAGCTTTCATTTTTTGGCCAAACCCAAAAAGTTTGTCACAAGCGGTGTTCAAGTTAAGTCGGAGACCATCATTCTCCATCGGAAACTTATCCATATCGATCTTATGGTGGTTCCTCAGGTTCACAAAGTAGACCTCATAGTCTCCAAGCTTTTTCTGAAGTTTTTTGTTATCGTCTTGCAACTTGAGACTTTTTCCTCGACCTCCTTCAGTTCTCATAACCTTGGAAAGCACTTCCTTAGCCTTGGTGAAAGCTGCCACCTCTACCTCTGTACCCCCCACCAGCTCAAGCTCTGCCCGAATTTCATCCATCGGGAGCTTGAACGCCTCCCCTAATCCCTCCTTCTGCTCCAGGACTTCCTCATACAAGTTGATCCTTTGGCTACAACAGATAGGGCCTGGGTGGCCTAACCTGCTGGCAAAGACAAGTTAAAAAATGAAAAAATATATATATATATATATATATATAAATAAATGAAGAAATCAAAAGACATCACCTGAGTTTCCTAAATTGCAAGCCTGGAGGCTATAACATCCAGGTTCGGGAAGTGATTCTGAAGATCATCCATGGTCTGAGCTGTAATAGCCCCCTTCCATAGCTCTGGGACCATGGACCGCATCTTCCTTATCAAAGAGGCTTTGATCCTCATGCACGAACCAACCAGGCTCCCGAGGGATCAAGTCTAATCCCAGTTTGTGCAACTTGGAATCCCTCAATCGATGCCTTTACTCCTACGCATCTCTCCAGTTTGGACCTAGAGTACAGAAATGGCAATGAGATAACTCGTGAAGAGGATCATCCCTCAACATTTTACATAAGTTGTAAAAAATAGGCCAGAAAAGAAGGGACTTCACTTAACTGTTCACCGACCCTTACCTAGCATGAACTCCATCGGGAGTACATCTTCAGGAGCCTCCTCAATAGGGAAAAATCTCTTATACTTGCCCCATGAAATCCTCCTCTTATTGGCATCAAGAGACTCAATAGCCTCATAAAGATGGTCCATATTGATGCTCGGAGGGATCTGAAGAAGATCACTGGAGATCTGAGGCTGGGAAACTTCTAACCTGATAGCCTCAGGTTGGGAGAAATTAGCCACTTTATAAGAGTCATCGGGAATATCCTCAACAATGACAACAACCAGTTGGGAAGACTCGGAGCCCCTCTTCCTTTTCTGAGCCTTCTTAGGAGCAAGCTCGAGCATAAAATTCAGAACTAGAACAAGATTACCCTTTACCTAGAACCGAAAGACATCCTCAATGTTGGGAAGATCCATCTTTGAAAAAAAGACAAAAATAATTAGAGTTAACATTAAAGTGAATGAAGGACAAAGAACCTTCAAGAAAAGCTGATATCTCTTGCCGGAGACGCTAGAGACACCGGAGATGCCGAACCAATGCAAGATCCTGAGCTATGGGAGGAGAATGCTAAATCCCCAAAGCCCCGAGATCCCCTTTTATTAACCCCAAATGGGTCTGAAGGCCTTGGGTGATCAAACGCCAGTGAAGTGGCAGCGGGAACAACTCTCCCGGATCATCGCCAAAACAATTCACCAATTGGCAAAGATTATTATGGAACTTGATGTAGTACTCCTTTGATATAGGGTCACCAATAAGCCGGCAAGGGACCTTCACATCTATGAGATCCCTGACCTTCGAAGCCGTCTAAAGCTTCCATAAGGGGTTTGGTTGCATGAAGAAAAAATCTTTGTGCCATCCTTTATGGGTGGTTGGGCATCTCCAAGCAAAGTTATATTTTATTGTAGACGTCCCTCAAGGCCCAAAGTAGTAAAAGCAACTCTGAGCCTTGGTCATCACCTTATAGTATTGAAAGAATGTCTGAAGGAGGGGAGAAATGCCGAAAGCACCACAGATGGTCTCGAATGCATTTATATGACTGTAAGTGTTCGGGCTTAACTAATTGACTGCTATCCTATGAGCTTTATCCATATGACAAAGGAAGGGAGAAGGGGGAAATCGGAGGCCGCATTCTAACTAGAACTTAAACACTACCATCCACCCTACCCTAGGCTCGTACAACTTACACTTATTGGTGGGAACTCAAGTACGAGTTGTCTGAGGGAGGAAGTAAGTGGATTGGCACTCCCGAATTAGCTCAGTAGTGGCTTTGCTCATGAAATGGTCCACCTCGGACCAGTAGCCCTCAGGTACATTACCCTTGACCTATAAGAGGCACGAATCTGAAGGATGAGAAGTAGAAGGAGAAGGAAAAACATGAGCCATTTTCATTTACCTCAAAGCGAAGGCCTGGAAAAGTTTATTTGAGCGCAGGATCCGAAGAAGAAGGGAACTTGACCAACTTGATCAACCACTGCCTTATATCGCTGGTAAAAGGCAACCTCTGTCGGAAGATCATCAGAAGGATATGGGGTATTGATGAGTCTTCTAACAAATTCTGGAAGGATGTTCTTACCACTACGACCATCACGCCGCCGCCGTCCTCTAAAGAAACTCGCCGCCTGATGGAGAGTAGGATGATCCGTTATTGAAAAACTTGAGAGAGCAAGGAAAATTCAGAAAGCGAGAACGAGAAGCAAGAATGAGAAGTGAGGGTTTCATTCCAATTCCCTACTACTTAAGGTGCATCCGGGAATACGAAACTTTGCTAAAGAATCGATCCATACCGTTGATCCCAAAAGGCATGCTGAGATTCACGCCAAAACAGAACAGCCATAACCCCGAAGGAAGGCATCCTAGATCCATAAGGGAAGAGCCAATTATTGGGCCTCTACTGACAAATGCCAGGAGGAAAGCATCCAAGAATCAAAGGGGGGTCAATTCCAAGGCCCCAACATTCACATGGTCGGATCCATCTCCATCCAGGAATCAAAGTGGGGCCAATTTCAAGGCCCTAACATTCAAATGGCCGGATGCACCTACATCTGGGAATCAAATGAGGGCTAATTTTAAGGTCCCAACATTCAAATGAACGGATGCATCTGTATCCGGGAATCAAAGGGGGGCCAATTTTAAGGCCCGAACATTCACATGGCTGGATGCACCTGCATCCAGGAATAAAAAAGGGGCCAATTTCAAGACCCCAACATTCAAATGGTCGGATGCATCTGCATCCGGGAATCAAAGGGGGCCCAATTTCAAAGTTAAAAGGCCCAAACACTACAAAGCTATAAGTGGAGTCCTTCCAGTCTTCCAGATCTTTCTGATGGGGATTTGATGACTGATAGGCCCAAACTAAGTCACCAAGGTCCATACTGGGCCAACCAGTCCCAAACGCCCACAAAAATGCTTAAGTTAGTAACCTAGGATAGATGGCCTATTAAAAATGATCGAGGAGGCATCGCCCGAACACACTAACCATATAGGCCGAAGTCATGCCCTCAGCAGTTAGCCTCCTGATGACCGGCCTCCTAGATATCTTCACCACGTGTCTTCTATCACAGACCACCTCTTTCCTATCAAATATTACGGATGTGCCATCCTATTAGACAAGACTATATAATCCTACATCATTCCTTCATTTAAGGTAACTATTCACTCTACCCTAGGTCTGGAACATTCTCTTTACTCATTCACCATACTAATTTAAGTATCGGAGGACCCACCATCGGGAAAATCTATGGCGCGGTCTACAGGTTTTGTTGCTTGTGTAGGCTACTTAACCCTAGAGAGGAGATGGAGCCAAACGTGACCAAGATAAGGAGCCAGAAACTCAAGAGCATGGTGGTCCCCACTGAAGGGCTTCCACCAGGAGTAATGTTTAATTCCAATTTTATTGGAGCAATGTTAAATTTCAAATATGGGTAGAGAAATGTTCAATTTCTAATTTTGGTGGAGTTGTGTCTAATTTCCTATTTCGTTGGAGTAGTGACCGATTCCAAAATTATTGGAGTTGTGTCAAATTTTCAATCTTGTTGGGGTAATGACCAATTCCAATTTTATTGGAGCAATTTCCAATTTCTATTTTTAGTAAAGACATGTCCAATTTTTAATTTTGTAAGAGTAATGTTTATTTCCAAATTTATTGGAGTTGTGTCTAGATTCCCATTTTGTAGAAGTAATGACCAATTCCAAATTTGTTGGAGTTATGTCTAATTTCTAATTGTGTTGGAGTAATGACCAATTCTAATTTTGTTGGAGTAATGTCCAATTTTCAATTTTATTAGAGTAACAACCAATTCCAATTTTGATGTGCTGACTAGTGCGGTCAATCCACCTGGTGATGGAGAGGATGGGGTGATATATGTGGCTTACCTAAAAAAGAATAGTCTTTGTAGAATTACCCTCCTCTCAACCATGGCGGATAAGATCATGGTGGAGTTCTCAACTCTTAACAGTGCCAAAGAGATTTGGGACACTGTCAAGGCCAATTTGGTGATGTTTCTATTGAGAAACAAAGATCTATGATCTTAAAGTTTGAGAACTATGTCAAAAGAGCTGACCACACCATGAGCTCACACTTGCGTGAAATATCACGCATGATCCACTAGCTAAAGTAAGCTGAACATGACCTCACTGATGAACAATAATTTCAATCTATAATAAGATCCTTGCCTGATGAGGAGTGGCAGTTGATGAAGGTCAACTTGCGCCATAATCCTCAAATTAATTCATTTGATGACATTGCCTGCCACTTACTCCTTGAGGCCGAGGTGATGGCTCTCAAGGACCACTCAAAGGCATATGTTGCCTCTACTTCCTCCAACAAGAAAGGAGGGAAAAAGAAAGGAAAGTGGTTCAAAGGTAGCAAGGGCAAGGGCAAGGGTAAAGCATGAGGCATGGATCCAACTTGAATAAGTTCAAGAATAAAAGAAATGTTTCCAAACTCAAGTGCTTCAACTGTGGAAAGAAGGGACATTTTCCAAAAGATTGCAAGAGTCCTTCCAAGGTACATTTACCTACTACATCTTCTAATGTACATGTTGTTTCATGTACTATGCGTACTGAAAGTAATTCTTTGTAGATTGTAGATTCGGGAGCAACAAACCACATAGCCAGGGAAAAGTCTTGGTTCGTGGCTTACAGGAAACTCCCAAGAGGTGCAAAGTGTGTCTCGGTGGGAACAATGATGTAATAGAAATAGTAGGTATTGGGACTTGCAAAGTTCTCGTGTGTAACAAATAATATATTTATCTTGTGGACACCTTATATGTACCTAATATTTGTAGAAATTTAATTTATATAAGTAGTTTGTTGAAGTACAAATATAGCTTGTCTTTTTCTAATAATAGTTTTACTATTATTAAAGATAATCAAGTAGTGTGTGAATGCTTTGTTAATAATGGTTTGTATGAACTTCGACCTAGTTGCAACATTAACTCTTCTTCTAGTTGCCATATGAGCGAGGTCACAAATGAAATTACTTGGCATGAAAGGCTTGGACATGTTGGTCAAGATAGGATGAATAAGATGGCCAAAAGTAGCTTACATGGATCCTTGACCAAAGTTGTCTTTCCAACTTACCAAACATGACTTGAAGGAAAGGCAACAAGAAAGCCTTTTGGGCGTGGAACTAGAAGAGAATAGGAACTTAGTTTAGTTCATTCTAACTTGTGCGAACCTATGAGGGTTACATCTAGAAATGGATTTAGATATTTCATTACATTTACGGAAGACTATACAAGGTTCACCCATGTTTTCTTACTTAAGAATAAAGTAGAGGCTTTATCATACTTTAAGAAGTATGTCCTTTTGGTTGAGAACCAATTGGGTAAGAAAATAAAGACCTTGAGAACGGATAGAGGAGGTGAGTATAGTTCATCAGCCTTTAAGACATTTTGTGACATGAAAGACATTGAGAGGGAGTTCACTCTTGCGTGGACACCTGAACAGAATGAAGTGTCCGAGAGGAAGAATAAAACTCTCATGGACATGGTTAGGTCCATGATGGCTAAGGCCAGCTTGGGCACCACCTATTGGAGTGATGGATTTCTATGTGCAGTGCACATTCTTAATAGGGTACCAACCAAGTGTTTAAATTCTTGGTGCACCAAGAGCTTTTGAGATAGTACTTGAGCTCATGGAGCTACATTTGAGCCCACAGGAAGCTATATGTAGCTCACCTAGGGTCATCTCAGCTAGAAGTAGCTGGGTATAACTTACCATAGCTTGAGGGAAACTAGAAGTAGTTTCCCTCAGCTCATCTCATCTTAGTTTAGCTAGAAGTAGCTAATCGCATCTTATGACAGCTCAAGGGTAGTTAGAAGTACCTCTCCTTAGCTCAACTCTAGCTAGAAGTAGCTAGCCTTAGCTCAAGTCAGCTCATGCCAGCTCACTCTAGCTCACAGGAGCTGGGAGTAGCTTGGAACCGGTTCATCTTAGCTAGAAGTATCTAAATCCAGTTCATTGTCAACTCACTATAGCTAGAAGTAGCTATACTCAGCTCCACTCTAGCTCAAGTTAGCTAGAAGTAGCTAACTTTAGTTCAACTGAGCTAGAAGTAGCTAAGCTCATGTTAGCTAGAAATAGCTAACATCATCTCACACTAGCTAAACATAGGTATTACTCGCTCAAGTTAGTTCAAAAGTAACTAACTCCAGCTCAAGTTAGCTCGAAGTAGCTAACTTTAGCTCAGATGAGCTAGTCTTGATGAAGAAGTGACTTTCAGCTCAAGGTGAACTGAAAGGAGCTCATGGGAGCTAAAATATGTGTGATGTAATCATTCGGAACATCTATGTGATGTTTCACCATGATTTACAAGTGGTAACTTCCATTTGCACATTTTGGACAAAATAAAGAGTATTTTTCTAAAAGGGGCATTATAGGTGCATGGTGTATGCACCCTACCACATGAGACACACTCCTTGGTAGTTACCAAGGAGATTCTGGACTTGATGAGGCTGAATTAGGTGAAGGGGTGCCTTTCTGGAAGGCACTTATTCGCTAAAGTGGAAGTTACCAGGGTGGTTACCATGTACTTGCCCTTGAAATGGGCAATGAGGCTTGGTAACTCCCAAGGGGTGCAACCTTCCAGACCCAAGGGGAGTTACAACCACCCTTAACCACCTGTCCTCATTTATAAATAGAGTTAGGAGGTCCAGCCATAACACATTGCTTGCACACTTGTTAGTTTGCCTTCATCTTCTTCATCATTCTTCTTCATTATTCTCTCCCTCTTGGCCAAATTATTTAGCACTATTCTAGGAGAATTTTGGATGGATTAAATTGTGTTTCTTCAACACATATAACACCTGGTCATCACATCAAATCCGCCTTCTTCCATCATTAACATCAACTGGGCACAACTTGAAAAACATTCAAAGGTGTTCTTAGTGTTCATCAAGTGTTCAAGTGGAGCTTATGTTTTGGAGCAAGGATCATCTTCTACTCTTCTTGATGAATGGATGATGAAATAGGCATGATTTGAACAAAACATCATGTTATGATTTTATGTGAAATCTGAAATGTGTATGGATTCAATATGTTTGCAATACACATGATTGAGATGGAATAACATGTAAAAAATGTTAATGGTGGATCTAAAGTCAACAAATGGTATCAGAGCAAGGTTCCATTAAAGTGTCATTCATGTTGTACACAAATTGGAATTTGATTGACTAAAGAGAAAGAATGACTGAATTGTAAAATTTGTGAAATTGTGAACACTTGAACTTGGTGTTTATTTGTTGTTATATTCATGAAATTGAGTATGAATTCTCATGTATGTGATGAAATGATGAAATAATCATGAATCTTTAAAATGCATGTTGAATTCGGCCAAGTACTAAAAGTAGTACAACTTGTGAAAACTTGATAACTTGTATGTCA
>JBBYHH010591154.1:0-10647 GCA_038382905.1 Daphne laureola
TTAGACTAATTTAGCCTCAATTGAACCATTCCTTAACAATACAAACTTTAGGGCTCCAAAACCCTAGAATTCGAATTTTTCAAATTCATGAACAATAGATGATGTATAGCATGTTATTGACTCCTTACTAACATTAGAACATGACTACGACTCCATGCCTAACCATAGAGCTCAGAAAACTCACCTTTGAAAATGAACCCAAATTTGAAAATCTTCAAGAATGTTGCATAAACCAAGTTTCAACCATAAAATCCTTCCTTTGGTTGAGAATCTCGCATAAAGCACTCTTTACCTTCAATTTTAGGCTAGGATTGGGTGATTCTTGAGTTAGGGTGAGGTTGCGGTCGAAGGTTTGGAGCTGGAGGTTGAAGATGGGTTGTAAAAATGAAACTCAATCCCGTTTTTCGGGTTTCTGAAACTTATATTTTTTTTACTGCCCAGACTACCAGGCGATCGCCTAGTACTTCCTTCGTTCGCCTGGCGGCTTGCCTAACCCCCTATCCAAATTTTCCCAGGGTCGGGCGATCGCTTGTGCTAGGTGTCCTTCGCCTAGCCAGTCGCCTGCCCCTCTGACCCACTAAGTCTAACGGTCCAGGCGATCGCCTAACCAGGGCTCCGTCGCCTGATGGGTCGCCTGACCATCTATAAATTTTCATCTTCAGGGTCAGGTGATCACCTGCACCAGGCTCCCATCTGCCTGGCCGGTCGCCTGGTCCACTGTCAAAATCCTGTTTTCCTCTTTCCTCCCCAGGCGATCGCCTGCACTAGGCGCACTTCGCCTGGGTGTTCGCCTGAAACCCAGAATTCCTGTAAACACCTGTTTCACTTCCATAACTTAACCAAAACGTCCAGGACACATTCTAACATTAGTATACCTCAAAACATCATAAAAAACATGCAATATACAATCACCTCAATCTTAATAAAGACCAAAATAGACCAATCAATGTTAAACATAAACAACCAGAATTCTTTACCTTACATTTTGGTGGCGAAGTTCTCAACTATTGACCAAATTCTGTTGACACGTCATCATCAACTCAGGGTGGGTGTAATAGTTTATCTGTATATTGTTATAATTGTCTGGATTGCAGGAAAGTAATGAAGTGCTGCCAAATTTCAGAAAACTGCGTTTTTGAGCTAATTTGGCCGAATAAAATGTACTAAATGGCGGGGAGAAAAATTCTGAAATTTTATGTGGTTGTATCCATATGTGTTTAGTTTCCAGTAAACTTTACGGAACTTAATTTGGACACCTGTTGAATTTTATATAAATGTTTGACTGACAGGTGATCTAGCTAGAAATGGTGTAACTGCTCTGTATGAATGTTTATGAACCAAGGAACGGGTTATGGAATCAACCCATCGTACTGGATGCGTAAACGAAGCTAAAGTGACTGTCACCGCTGCCCTTCTGGGCCCACATCCACTTCCACCAGGTCATGCACGGAGGGGGTGGTGACAATATATATATATATATATATATGCTAGTAACTTTAAGTGAAGGTTTCAAACCTATTAGACTTATTTGTCAATGCCACTAAGATTAAGAACCTTCCTAATAATTCTTCGTTAAGTAAGAAAAAATAGATTATTCCTTGCCTTTCCCACATTGCATTACAGCTGTATTTCAGTTTCTCAATTTACATTGAATTTCATTTATCGACTGAATTCAACTTGACAACTTTTCAAGTTTCCTTTCTCTTTCTTTGGTCACCGCCATCTCTTCTCCTTCTAGTTAATAATTTTCTTCCCTTTGCTTCCTTTGTTTTCAATTTCTCTAGCTTCCCACACAAACCAGTATAACTAGTTACTATTCAAAGAGGAAAGAAGACATGCATTGAGATCTTGGATGGAAACTGATGATGGCTACAACTCAAGGGTGCGATGAAATCACACTAGATCTAGTTTTCTCCATTTTCTGGTGTTAGATACACCCTTTAAGGAGGTCTATCTGACCTCCTTCAGAGTACCCTATCATCTATTTGCCCATCATTTATCAGATCTACTCTTTCTAGATCTGACACACGTCTCACCATACCTTAATCGTACTTTTCTTTTTTCCATATTTTATGTTGTTTTTGGATTTTCTAGATTTCACCGGAACACCAATGCAACCGATACATCTGGCATGAGCGATGCTGTCCGAGATGGTGAATGACACAAAATTCATCAATTTTTTATCGTTTCTTGAACGGTAGCAGAACGAAACCGAAATTTTAGCCGAAATGATACAAAATTTAATACCATGGTTTTTAGTCCTAAGAGTAACCATTCTTAGGCATATTTTTCTTGGTTCCTCAGGGAAAGGTCAAGGTGAATGTCAAAGCTTAGGTCTGGTTGATCTACAAGAGCATTTTTTAGAGAGACCTTGGGTTTGAATGTCTCATTCTCAAAGAAATGGGTGAGTTCTTCAGGGTCTTTGTCATCTTCTATCTTATTTTCTTTTCTCTACTCTAGAGATTGTTCTACTTAGGATCTGGCTCTTTTAGCCTTGTTCAAATTTTCTTCCTTAGTAAGAGGAAATAATATGTGATAGAGTTCCATAGTAGAGAACCATATCTTCCTCATTTCCATCATGGGTCATGACATGCCTGGTGCATAGTAGCGCTTCATCCCTTCAGAAGTTACCTTAGGCTCGGAGAAGTATTTGGCCTCTTCATTACATGGAGTCAGTTCTTCCCTATACGAGGAGGAAGGAGAGAAGAATTGGTCCAGGAGTTCATCCATCTACAATCCTTCACTAGCTAGATCCTCCATAGTGTCCATGACGTGTAGGACAACCTTGACATCTTTACCCACCTTGGTTGGTATCCAAACTTCATGTTCTTCATCAAGACTCCAGACATCATCTTTTTTTATGATCATCTGTTGGAATTCTAGTCATACCAAGATCTTTTGAGATAGTACTTGAGCTTATGAAGCTAAGTTTGAGGCCATAGGAAGCTATATGTAGCTCACCTAGGCTCATCTCAGCTAGAAGTAGTTGGGCTTAGCTCACAATAGCTTTAGGGTAACTAGAAGTAGTTTCCGTCGGCTCATCTAAGCTTATTTTATCTAGAAGTAGCTAGACTCAGCTCATGACAGCTCAAGGGCATCTAGAAGTAGCTTCCCTTAGCTCAACTCTAGCTAGAAGTAGCTAGACTTAGCTCAAGTCAGCTCACTCTAGCTCACAGGAGTTGAGAGTAGCTTAGCACCTGCTCATCTTAGCTAGAAATAGCTAAATCCAGCTTATTGTCACCTCACTATAGCTAGAAGTAGCTATACTCAGCTCTACTCCAGCTCAAGTTAGCTAGAAGTAGCTAACTTCAGCTCAAGTTAGCTAGAAGTAGATAACCTCATCTCATGTAGCTAGGAGTAGCTAACATTAGCTCACACTAGCTAAAAGTATCTAGTACTAGTTCAAATTAGTTCACAAGTAACTAACCCCAGCTTAAGTTAGCTAGAAGTAACTAACTTCAGCTCAAGGATTGAACATATTTCAATGGTAATTGTCGTCTCTCACTGGTATTTTCGTTTTCACTTCTACTGATGTTCTCTCGTACTTGGCTGTGTTAACCATTATTCTCGAGGCTCTTACAAAGATCCCATAGATTTTCTTTATGAGGAGATCAACATCATCAACTCCTTTGGAACGAACGAAACAAAATGATTTTCCTGAACGTGTTTTCTTCCTTGGAAAAAAAACATCAACCACAACTCCAGGAAGGCTAAAATACTTCCATATATCATGCAACGTCCAATTTGATGAAAAATCATAGAAGTGTAAGAAGATTGGATCACTTTGGTGAAGTCCCTAGCCGGTGTGCTAACAATTAATCTCGACCTAAGCTCAGGAAACCTACCTGGACCCTCACCCTTTCTCTCTACCCCCTTCGCATCTCTCTCTCTCTCCATTGTCTTGTAGTTTCCTAATGAAAAAATTATTGCAAAGGTTCTCAAGTCTTTCGAGAACCGTCACAGGTGCCCTGAAAATAGATAAAAGATAAAGGGGTAGACCACCTAACACCGACTTCACCAAAGTTAACCTCCCTCTAATGGACAACATGTTGATTTTCTACAAGCTGAGATTTAATTTGAGTTTAGAGAGAACAAGATCCTAGCTATCCAGAAGAGACATGTCTTTCCCCACCGGTAGGCCCAGATAATCGAAATGTAGTTTGTCGCATTTACACCCAACCAAACGTGTCATATCCTCCACCTCGGATTGCAAGACTCCCAAACCAAAAAGTAAGGTGTTGTTTAAGTTGACGTGCAGACCTGAAGCTAGTTCGAGGAATCTTAAGACAGAAAAGATATTATGGATATTGATGAGTGGCCACTGACCAATGAAAATAGTGTCATCTACAAACTGAAGGTGAGAAAGTGTGCCACTCTTCTGACCCAAACTGACGCCTTTTAAAATCCCAGCTATTGAGGCCTATTTCATCATCACACCGACTTCTTCGGCTTCTATGATGAATAAAAATAGATAAAGAGGATCTTCTTGCCTCAAACCACGCTCCAAAGAGAACTCTTTTGTCGGGTTGCCATTTATCATAAGTGAAACTCTAGCTGCTGCTAAGTAAGATTTCATCTAGGAGCACCATTTGGCATCAAACCCCATCTCGGCCAAAACTGAGAGAAGAAAATTTCAGTTCAAAGAGTCAAAAGCCTTTGCAAAATCAATCTTGAGTCGTAATAATTTCTCCGTCTTTTTCTTTACCCAGCAAACCGTCTCATTGGCTATAAGAACCCCATCTAATATCTGGCGACCGTTGACAAAGGTCGACTGCTCATGGGAGATAATGGTTGGGAGAACGAGCTTTAGTCTCTCAGCAAGAATTTGAGAAAGAATTTTGTAAGAGCTGCTAGTTAGACTTATATGTAAAAAATCAGAGACTATTGAGAGTCTTTGATTTTCAGTACCAAAGCCACAAAAAAAGAATTTCAGCCCGCTGATATGTTGCCACTTGACCAAAAATTGTTGATGAATTTGGTAATTTCTGGTTTCATGGTCTCCTAGAAGGTTTTGATGAAGAGGAAGTTAAACTCATCTGGGCCCAGAGATTTAGAATTATCACATGACCAAACAACTTTCTTGATTTCTTCCGTTGTGAATGAGGCTTCTAGAGAAGATGATTGATTTGTTGATAGGTGACAGAAGAAGGTGTTGGTGAAGTTGGGTCTGTTAGTTGAGAGCTCCTTTGCAAAGTTGTTGTAGTAGTTGAAGACTTCTCTCTTAATTGCCTCGGGATCTTCTAGCCAGTGACCGTTGGACATGAGACCCTGAATGGTACTTTTTCTTCTCCTAATTCTGAGGGATGCGTGGAATAAATGAGAGTTTTCATCACCTTCTGCAGCCCACTTTTATCGAGCTTTCTAACGTGGCATCTGACCTTTAATTCTTTCAGAGTTCCATAGATTTTTCTTGGCTTCTAGAAGAGAATTGACTTCATGTTTTAAGAGGCCACGGTTCTCTATTTCAACTTCCCACTTGGCAATAATATCCTTTGAATTCACAATCTGATGGTAAAAATCTCCTGAATTTCAAAGAATTCAATTTTTCTTTTAGAACAAAACTTGCAGAGTCTAGATAATTAAAACCATTCCAAGCGTCCAAGATCAACTGCTTATAACCGTCTACTTCCAGCCAAGCATCAAAAACTCTGAAGGGTGATGGCCCGAAGTCCTTTGAAGAGCTTTTGATGATGAGTGGGTTGTGGTCCGAAATTGTTCTGGAAAAGGCAGTTACTGAAATATCAGGCCAAAGTGCTACAAAGTCATCACAGACCAAGACTATGACTAAGTGAATGTGAGACCCCCCATCCTTAATTCCTGAAGGTCTGCTTATATTATGAACTCATGGAAAGCTAAGGCTTGCTCTTCACAGAAAATTGAGCATTTTCTTTAATATTTTCTTCGGACTTCATTGAAGTCTCCTATGGCGGCCCATGGTCCAGAAAAGCTTGATTTAGCAAGAGTCGGGTCTTCCCAAAGTTTGATTTTTAACACTGTGTTGTGAGGACCATATACATTTACTAGCATTAACCTTGTCTTGGACGGCAACCACATGCCTTGAATTTAGGGTTAGGGTTAGGATTTACCCACATGTCTCCCATGATGGTAGTCATTTGAGGCACCAACCATAAGCCTGACAGAAGAGATTGCTCCTCTTCTTGGGTTCACCAATGGGCAATGGGGCATGTAATGCAATGTATTTTCTCTTGTTCAACTTTCCGTGATAACCATTGTTAGTACAACAAGAACCATGTCAATTCCCATCTTCTGCAAAATAGTGATGCCTCCTTACTTCATGATTCTTCCAAAAAACGCGATAACTATCTGATCATAGAGAGGTTTCAAAATAGTAAGTCCAATCATGGAAAAGATTGTGTAGGATGCAGGAGTGATATTGCCGCTGATATCCCCAACCGTCTGTCGCATTGAGTAGTTTCGAACATCACATTTGTCTCCTACCGGATTAAAGTAGCATAATAAATTATGGTACTATATTACATGTCAAAATAAATCTTGTACTATATGGAAGTAAAATTGTATTGTACCCGAGTAAAATTGTACGGTGGTAATCTTCAAAAAGTAATTTTAAGTTTGTTTGGTACTCCAAGTTTTTAATATAATTGACACTTAAAAGAAATGCTCCTATTTTATGATTAAAGAGATTAATAATCAATAATCTGTTTGATTTATTTATTTATTTGAAAGGGAATGACATTCATACTAAATAAATCAGAAAAAATCTAAAGGAAAAGGACATAGCCCTTAAAAATGAGTCAAGGTGGGCTAATCAGAGGCGAGCTATATCACAGCTAGGCTACAGATCAACTAAAAATCAACAATATACAAAGTTATAACCAAAGTAGCAATAAAATAAGAAGATGTCATAACCATCGCTTGATAGTATCCAAAAGACACACACTTGATCCCTCCATCACCACCTAATCAGATAGCTTTATTCGGACTCTCGTCAATGGACAAAAGAAAAGTAAAGTTGTATCATAATAGCTTCTGACGGGCCGACCACTGCGAGGAGATCTGGATGAAAAGTGAGATCACTCATAAATATCTGCATGAATATCATCAACAAATAGATATCTGACCATCATCATACTATAATAATGGTCCGAGCCATATAAAAATACTAGATGCATAGGTATGGCTTCCGAATCCACATATCCACCACAATACTCATCACTGCTCCACGCATGGTGAATCATCGCTCAGCCTTATCATACTCGAAGCCACCTCGTTCTCTGCAGGACCAAAAACTGCCCATTTCTGACCACGCTCTACACCAAGCAATCTTCGAACACAAAATCATGGAATTAACCAGATCAATCTCACCGAGATTAAACCTATTAACCAATAAAACATGCGTAAATGCAAAAAGACCAGCAGAGCCCGATCAACTATAACCTCCACACCAAACTGCATCTGCAAAGGTGGAATCGGATCGAATCGGCCGAACAACCCTCCCACTGTCCATCCGGCTCTGCCAACTGGAGACTCTTGTCTTAGCAAACCAAAACCATGACGCACGACAACCAACTTAGAAACAGACAAGGCAGCAGCCCGATTCGGCCTAGTGTAGCGCCCAATCGTTCGATCGAGGTCAACCAAGGCTGGAAATGAGCGGAACACCCTCAGAAGGTCCGATCGGTAAACTGCAGAGGACACAAAGCCGGCAACTGCTAATCGCAGAACGCCAGCAAACTGGCATGACTGTGTGGTATAGTGCGAAGGACGTGACGCCACCAGACCCGGGCAGGTCGAGGTTGAGGCGCAAAAGAAGACAGCGGGCGAGACGTCGGGGTCGACGAGACGGAAGCCACCTGTGGAATCGGAGCACTAGGACTTCGCACCTTCGAACCGTGGAGAAAAGCAGATGGGAATAGAGCGGAATCGCCGGACCTACAGCCAAAGTGAAGCAGAGGCTGACACAGCAGAAGACATGATCGGCGTCTGCTGCAAGGAGGGAGAAAACATAGGCGACAGCGACAGCGACAGCGACAGCGACAGACTTAGGAACCCTATGAGCCATTGATTCAGCCTTATAATCTGTTTGAATTAAGGTGGTGACGGTGTTACTTTTTTTTTTTCCAGTACTTTATTGAAATTTAGTAAGTTGTCATTATTCAATATATTCAATGTCGTTTAAAAATATTTTAGAACTCTTATTTCATTCCAATTTAGTGATAATCAAATGAATTTTTCCATTCTTTGTAATGACAATGAAGTGTATATGAAGTTAAAATGACTTTTGCAATTGGGTCCTTACGGGTTGGGTGTGTTATATACAAGGTTCGTCTTTTTATTTGTTAGTGGTGACAAAATGCATATGTAAGTTACAATTGGTTAGCAAAAATCACTTTAAGCAGGCGCTAAAGTAGTTAATTTTATTTTTTTTCTATAAGTTTATATTTCATACCGGTTAATCTTACATAAAATGATAATTATTAAACTTTCCTGAGGTTTGGCATAAGGATCATTTTGGCCTTATATTTTTGGTATTCGTTGAATAATCTCTTAAGGTTTGGTATATTATACAATTTCTCCTTGAACCCAAAATGTTGGTTTAAAATTTCATTAGATTGTAGGTTTAATTACAAAATTGGACTATAAGGTTTTTAACCTCACAATTTTACTGTTAACTAATTATTGGTATATACGAAGTAATAATAGTATAACTAACAGGGGTAAAATGCATTAATAGTCCCTTAACTTGAATGATTGTAATATCGTAGTCATATTTTAAGTTTTGTATTACTAGAATCCAGTTTTCAAAGTTTTTCTTCATTCATAGCCATTTTTGAACATTTTACCGTTAATTTAATGTTTTTACTTTTTTGAAAAATGATAATTTTAGCTATTTAAGTTTAACCAAAAAATCTATTTGCACCCTAATTTTTTAACTTAACAATTTCATCACTCTCAAACAATTATAAACTTATATCAAAAAAATTCCAAACTTCAATTAAACTCACCAAACCCGTCGGACCACCGCCAACCACCGCCGGACTGCCGTCGAAAACTCCGGAATGGGAAAAAAAGAACCGGGAAGTAGGGGTGTCAATTGGAGGGGTTAGGTCAGGTTTAGGCCGGGTCATACGGGTTTCGGGTTGAGTTGTTTTCAGGTCAGGTCGGGTTTCGGATCATTTCGGGTTGAGTTGTTTTCAGATCAGGTCGGGTTTGGGTTCGGTTCGAGTCATTCGGGTGTCGGGTTCATTCGGATCGAGCTTTTTTTGGACAAGTCAGGTTCGAGTTCAGGTCATTCGGGTTTCGGGTTGTTTCAGTCTCGGGTTCAGGTTGGGTCTAGGTCGGGTTTTTTCGAGTCCAAGTTCAAGTTTCTTCTGGTTCAAGTTCGGGTATCTTCGGGTCCAAGTTCGGTTTCTACGAGTCCAAGGTCGAGTTTCCTCGCTTCAAGTTCAAGTAGTTGAAATTTTCAAATTAAACTTTTATTCTTTATATTTAAATTCTTTTTATGCATAAATATTTCTTTATTATAAATAATACTACGTATTTTATATTCATATACACAACAATGATATATACTCATAACATTATTCTGAAGTAGCTTCTAGTTCTCATGGCATCTAGAGGTATGCTGATTTCAGTGATGTTAAATGGATAATTTTTCATTTGTATCATTAGTTACACCTATTTGAGTCATTTGATTCTATCTTTGTGAAACAGAGATTTTACTGTAGTAGACAATCTGTTACATGGATGGATGCCAAATTTATGGATTACTTGAAGAGTTGCATCATCATTATTTCGATTTTGTATTTGATGCATGAATGATTATATTTTAGAATTGTGTATTTGATGCGTTGGATAATTACATATTTACATTTTTGAAGTTACAATTGCGTTTGGTCACTTATGGAAAACTGGCGTTATGTACTACTCCCTCCGTCCCACGAAGATTGCACATTTTCTTTGTTGTTTTAATAGTATTTAATCTACGATTTATTTTTATGAATTCATAGACATGTAAAGTTAAATGATCAATATGCTTCTCATAATTTACAATCTAAACTTTCTAAATATATATTTTTTTCACTGTTTATCTTAGTTAAATTTTGAGTCAAACACTGTAACTTGAAACATCAAAAGAATTGGTGCAATCTTCGTGGGACGGAGGGAGTACCATTTTATTGCTTTAGAGTTTAGACAATGAATGATATATAGTAGTTTATTTTATTATGATGATAGCAACTATATAATGCATTAGATGCTTATATTTTGTTATGATGATAGTTTATTTCAGGTTCCTTTGGATTCGAGTTCGGGTTAATCAGGTTCGGTGTTTGGGTTAATCGGGTTTGAATTCAGGTTCATCCACTACTGCGGGAGGATGAAGGCCGTTAGGGCTTCGTTGCGCGTCCGGCCGCAGCGAGCATGTCGGTTGGCTCGCTGCGGCTTTATGCACAGCGAGGCTGCAGCGAATGCCACGCGTTTCACGAGACTGACACTCTATCAGTATGCTGCGGCCTTTCGCTATGAAAATGACCGTAGTTGATCTGCTCTATATATATTTTTCGTCCGGGGTTCACTCAAACACTTACTCCGAGTGTAGATTGAGGTGAAGATCAATCATCAACTTGTGTTGTATTTCTATAAGGTAAAGAAAATTCATTTATTTAA
>JBBYHH010591265.1:0-10646 GCA_038382905.1 Daphne laureola
AGTGGATGATTAATGGAAATTCTTCAAGAATGAGTAAGGAAACTCAAGAACAAATGAGAGAATTTTAGAGAGAGGGAGAGGGATGAGTTTCGGCTGGACTAGAGGCAAATGGGGCTGATTCAAGTGTTAAAGGGAGTCAATGGAACATGATCCATAAAATCCTCCCTTTAGCATATTAAATTAGCTAGTCTTACACACCTAGCCTTATAATATTAGCCTACCATCCAACCATCCAAAATATCTTCAAACTCCCTCCAAAATTGGCAGCCACTAAGTGATTAGGGTTAGTTAGATTTTTCACCCAATTTTCCAAAATGACCATTTTATCTTCCGAAACTAAAAATTGTGAAAATGGCTCGGGACTCACGGACCATCTAGAAAGTGTGAAATCCGCTGGAAATAAGCTCAAATTGATTCCCGGAACATGTGAATTGTCAGAAAATATGTCTGTTTCTCCAAAATCACCATTTTACCTTCCAAGGTCAATTTTTGGTAAAATGGCCTCCGATTCACGGAACCTTATAAAAAAGTGAATCCCATAGAATGGACCTCAAATTAATTCTCGGAGTATGAGAATCATTATAAAACGTGTTCCTACATGTTTAGAACTGAGTCCCGGTAATTACAGAATTTTCCAGGCGGGCAATTCTTTCCAGAAAATCACTATTCATCAGGGGTGACTATAACATCTTAAGACTTGAACACTTGAAATATGAGCCTAACACCCATATATATACTAAATCCTAAGTACTAGAATGCCCATAATAGGTTGGGTACCTAATACTAAAAAGGAAGGGTGGAAATGGTCAAACAATACAAATAATT
This sequence comes from Daphne laureola, assembly GCA_038382905.1. Taxonomy (NCBI): domain Eukaryota; kingdom Viridiplantae; phylum Streptophyta; class Magnoliopsida; order Malvales; family Thymelaeaceae; genus Daphne; species Daphne laureola. The sequence continues at coordinate 826 of JBBYHH010591265.1, forward strand.
TTGGACAAGAATGCAAAACCGCCAGGAGAGAGGATTTCAGGCGGAGTTGTGAGGTGCAACTTTTTTGCACCTCAGAACTGCACCCTAAAAGCAAGTGGCACTGGTGGTGTGCCTTAAAGGCACTGGTAAGTAGGGCCATCTTGAATGGAGGACAAGGTGGCGCAGGCAAGTTGCGCCAGGAGGAGTGAAATGCGCATCTTTATATATTCATCAACTTTAACACATGTTCTTGTAAACACTCTATAGGACACTAGAGATCTCAAAATGAGCTGAAATGTATCTTGTTGGAAAGATATCTTTCTAAAATTCAATTTAGACTATTGACTAATCCCATTTGGTGCTCATATAAGGGAGATATGGCCATTTGAAGTTAGAGTTCTAATTCAGAGAATGTGAGGCGCATGGAAGTGGCACCCGGACATGCGCCCAGGTTACTTGAGGTGCATCCAAATGGTGCCAGGGCTAATAGGAGGCACAATTTTGAGGTTCCAAAGTCACACCTCATGTCATTTTTGAAGTGGCGTCTCATGTTCTTGGATTTAGCTATCTTACTTTGCAAGATGTGCATTTTGGCCCTCTCAACTCTTCTCTTGGACTCCAATTCTCCAATATAGTCCGAGATGGTTTTGAATGATCCGCAGCTCATGATTTCTCATGTCGACTCTTCTTTTGCGCTTAATCGACTCCTTTTTGCACCTCTGCATGTTGCACCTTCCAGATATGAGAATTGAAAGTAAAGTACATAAAAGTAATGATAATGATGTGTAAATGATGCATTTACTATCTAAAATATCACATGAAAGTGTGTGTGTTTGCACACTGATCACCCGACCCACCCACCCAGAAAATCCACTGAGGTGATATTTTGGTTAGATCTGATAGATTTATGGACTTTTAGCATAGATTAGAAAGTAATAAGATCATAATAGACATTTTCTCTAAGATCAACTAACATTCATACAATTAAAGGGGTAAAATGCTCGAGAGTGCATAGTTGAGGGACTGAGTGGAATATTTTATAATTTAGGGATTAATTAAGTGATTGAGTCAATATAATTCAGGACGCTATCTGATAATAAAGCCTTATTAAAATTATTGCTAATAAAATTATATTTTCTTTTAGAATTGTTATATTGTATTGGATTTTATTCATATCAATTTGAAGCTAATTCTATGTGTTTCAAAATGAACTGAGTTTCTGAACTCCTAAGCTTAAGGATTTAGATGACTATAATATAGGAGTTTGAGGATTTAAATGATATTTAGTTCAAAGTTTGAGATGGATTTTTTGTTTTGAGCAAAAAAAGTCCTATCTTATTAATGATAACTCATTACAAAATAAGTCGAGTACGAAGAACTAAAATACCAAAAGATACAAAAAATTGAGTCCTCTAAGGGTGAAACTACCACATAAGTAGCAATACAATGGAAAACTAAAACCACTAAGGTTAGGCTCCCACAAACTAGCCTCAAAAGGCTAAGCAAACTCATGATGACGGTCATGACCACTATGATGGTAAAAAGATATAGTATCTCACTCCCGGTACCCCTGACTGCCCAAAAACTGAATGGTACTGGTGCACCATAGTGGGCTAAGGGGAGCACTAACTGTAGAGATAGTGGTAACCAAAGCAACTCACTTACATGATAACTAGCAAGATAAAGAAAAAATAAATAAAGTCTAACCGAAAGCAAGACACATAAAGGGGTCCTGAAGAGTAAAACATAAAACGAAACTAGCAAAAATTGCAGAAAAACTACTAATCACTTATAGATTCCTAACCAACAATAGACTGATCAGGGGAACCCACTACCGACCAGTCCGCAAACTGTGGCTTCATTACTCCAGGCAGGGTGAGCACATGCCCGACCCTGCCGCGCCAGTCCTTAATCTCTGGAACTTCCTGCAACCCGGCCCTGTTTCAAAAGTAACTGGAAATAGATGAGCAAATCCTGATGTCAAACCAGGCACCGCTACAGCCATCCGATCGAAGGCCACAAACAACCATCGTATGAAGCTTGCCTCACAGCCACGAGTGTGAGACCACCAGAAATTTGACGACGACGCCTCAAAGAGCAGATCGCGAACAAAGAGCGGCTGGCAGCAGGGCCACCGTATCCGGCGCAGCACCACGCTCAACCACCAGAAATGGCCTGGGAGAGTCGCCCAATGAAGGCAGCGCCGACCCTCAGGCGCGGGCAGAGATCCCCAATCCGGCGGTCCACCAGAGCGCGAACAACAGATCGGAGATAACTACGGAGAGCCCCCATACACGCACGACGTTGAGCGGGGATCCCACACCGGCGGAGAGAGCGAGATACCTTCCTGGAGAGACCGACAACGCTCGAGCGGAGAGGCCAACCTCGGCAACTGACGGGCTGAGGATGAGGAGTGGCGGCAGTGGCGGCTAAACCAGGCGAAACCCTAGTGCTCTGAAGCAGCATCTTCTTTTTCCAATAATAAGTTTGAGATGGAATTGCAATAAACAAAGTCGCTTGTGTTTGTCTCTTTTTTTCCAAAAACTATCATCGGTGAAACTCTAATTCATGTTTTTTTTTCTTTTAGAATTTTCAATTTCCATTTAATTGAGTATGATCTCAAATTTAAAGCTAAAATTTCCAAATATATGACTTATGACTACTTGTGATTATTGAAGCTAAAATGCTTAGATGATTGTAAAAGTGAAGTTAGAGGTTAAGAGCGATTTAGTCCAAATTCTTAGAAATAATTTACAAAAGCAAAGTCACTTATATCTTTTTCTTCTTCTTCTTTGCTTCACTTATATCTCTTCTTAAGAATTATATTGTTGTTGAGAATGTAATTATAATGATTTGATTTTTTTTATCTTATTAAGGTTTTGGTGGATGCAATTTTTTTTACAATAGGATGGTGTTAATTTGAAAATGAAAGGGAAAATTGTGAGTAAAAATTTTAAGAAATTGTGTAAAGTTTGAACAGTCATGATCTTACTTCTAAAAAAACAACCTAAACAAAGCATCATTTTATAGCAACATAGTTTTTTAAACTACTAAAGCTCAAGGGCTAGCTCTACATGACTTCGGAGTTCAGAAAAAAATGCATGAAACAAAGTCACTTGTAGATTATACCATTTTATTACACTAATTAAATACTACCTCTATCCCTAACAAAATAATGCATTTTAAAGCACATTCTAATTAACAATCACATCAACCTAGATTCCAAAAAAAAAAAAAAACCACAAAGGGGTTGAAGGCACATATGCCATAGATACATTTTTTAATATTACCAAATTCTAATTTGTTCATTTATAATATATTATATCATTTTCTGGAAAAAAAATGTGCATGTTTTTCCTATGAGAAATTGGAGTTTTTAAAGCGATAAAGCTCTAATAACTTCGAGAGAAAACTATTTCAATTTTCATACAATCATACTTCCCCATACTTCAATAATTACACCATTTGATTTTTATATTTTTAAAATTTAATATTTGACTCAAATATTTATAAAGATAAATAGTGTAAAAAAATTTCTAAAAAATATATTTACAAAAAAAGGTATATTGAAAACTATGATACACATGAAAAAATATTTAACTTTATATGTACATGCATGGAAAAAAAATTATGGATTAAATAAAAAAATTGTGCAATCTTTGAAGTATAGAGGAAGTACAATACAACCATTATTTTTCAAATCTTTAGATCATGCATTCCTATAATTTATTTCTTTAAAATATACCCTCATAATTAAATTAACTAATTTGATTGAAAAATATCTCAAATCCTAAAATTTATTACTTCCATAATAATTATATTTTATTAATAGTGTTTTCTCTATTTTGTAAAATCTAGAGGTATAGATGCTACTAACATGAACTTTAGGATTAAAGAATATAATCAGGTACTTGGGTGGAGGGATGCGTGTAACCTTGTCCATTCCCTCGTCCTTGTTTTTCTTTGACTTTTAGAATTCTATCTTGATTAGGATTGTAGGATTCTATCGTAATTACAATTTTAATTAAAAATGACAAGTTTAGGTCTTATCAAATAACTATATTAGCTTAGATATAAAGGGTAAAAAAGTCCATCAATATTTATCAAAATCTCATTCGTACTTTTATATATTTACATTTAGAAACCTACTAGCTATGATTAAGATAATCATCATCTATTAAAAAAAACTGATTAACAAAAAAGAAAAAGAATGCCTAGAGTTTTCACAATTGTTGCTGCCGTCGCAACCTGCTCTCAACATGCTGGCCTCCAGTGCCGTCCATTTTCAAGCAACGTTGGCTCAGCCCAACGGCTGTCTTGCATCTTCCGTCGTCTCTAGTAGCTACTTCCCGCTGACCATCGCCGTTTTGCTGATTCGTTTTGCAAATGAAGGATTCGCATCTCCGTCGGTCTCTCCGTTTCTGGTAGTTTTCACCGAAACTCGTCTGATTCTGGGCATGGTGGGCCTCATCCGGCCGCGTCGTCAGGTTGTCAAGAGAGTTCGGTGGCCCCATGGGCGGCGGGTCACCGACTCGGGCTCCCAACAATGACTGTTCAGGTGGGTCTTCGACGGTTTCATGAGGACCCTCTCGATTTGGAGCCACTTGGGGTGCCTAGCTAGAGTGAGCGATGTATCCCAGACCCTCCCTGGTTGGACGCTCTACTCAAAGTGTTACAGTCACCGCTGTTCGATGGTGACATTCCGATTTGTTTTGGTCAGAGGTCAAGTTCTGCCGCCACCGGGACCTTGTTGTATACGTGTAGAACACGTATTCTGGTAGTCTCGGGACTCCGTTGAGGTTTATTTTCATGAAATTTCACATTATAATGTCGAAATGTGAATTCTGGAACATTTTGTAAAATTTCAGTTCGGGAGGTAAAATGGTTATTTCGAAAAAATAAAATTGGACGAAAATTATATGATAAATGGTGCCTGGTCAATGGCGACTAAGGCTGGTCAGAGAAGGGATGAGATAAGGAAAGAAAAAAAAAAGAAAAGGAAAAGGAGAAGAGAAAAGAAAATTAAAAAAAAAAGTAAGATTTTTATTGTTATATTCTTTTTCTTTTCTTCTTCTTTGTTTACCCGATTCATTTTTCTTCCTTCTTCATTCTTCATTCTTCTATGTTCTTCTCTGCTTCTTCATTCCTTCTCAATTTCTTCATCTGTTCTTCACCTTTTCTTCAAGAAATCAAGGAGGTAAGCTTAGTTTCATGTGTATTTCTTGATGGAATCAAGTTTGGTTGTTGAAAAGATCATCTTTCTCTTCCTCCCCATAGGGTTAAAACTGAAGGGTGTTATACTCCTCCAAGTACTTCAAGTTTTGCTCCAGGTAAGCTTGAATCTGAGTGTATTTTTAAGTGGTAGTAAGATCTTCTACTTTGATGCTCCCTATGTTTTTGAAAATCATGTTCTGGAAGCTAGGGGTGTTATCAGACACGTGCTGAACGTTGTACCGAAATCCTGCATAGCTGGTGTTGGTTAGTCTACCGATTAGAGACCGAGTGATTAGAAAGTTACTTTCTCCACCCTACCAATTCTTGTATCCGTGAGTCTAGATGCAAAGCTGTAGGTGATTGTAGAAATCATCTAGGCTGAGCATCATGTTAGGCGCTATATACACCAGTTGTGTGCCAGCTGTGACGTCTACTTCCATGGTTCCGATGATAGCACAGTCATCTGTCCACCTTGTATCCCGTAGTACTACTAAGACATTTATGCTGGCATCCCCTCGGTGGAGTGCATGTACACGGATCATTATGAGCCCGAGGTGGATGTGCTCTAGTCCTTCCCTTGAGAGCCTTTCATAGATTTGCTCATTGACGAAGCAGAGGTTCACCTGTTGCCCATCTTCGGTGCAGAGGATTCGTTCCTCCATGTAGTGCTGGTAAACCTGATGGTTTACCCCTGTCCATCCGTCTTCATATAGGGTTTCTGCTAGGACAAGGTTTGCACATCTTCGTTGAGAAAGGTGAAGCTCAGCCTTTGGATCTAGCTGGCTTTCCAGGCTTCTTCTAAAGCCTCATCGGAGCTATCATGGTAGTCTCCACTGTAACTCATGTTGAGCCCTACAGGCTCATCTGTAGTTCCTAATCTGATCCTCCTGGGTTGGTACAGGGGATGCTGTTCTCTGCCGTTCCTCCGTGACTGGTGGTTGCTGTTTGAGGATGACTGTGCGACTCATCTGGTGGTACGTAGATACCTTGATCTCAGAGTTTCTTCTTTTCTTCCTCGAAGATCTTTCTGGGATATTTTTGGAAGTAGATAGGTCCAAGTGGTCCTGCTTTAGGGGTCTTTCTAGGTACTGGTACCCCAAGTGAGACTTTTTCAAGTTTCTTGGATAGTTCCGCCAATGAGTCTTCGATGTTGTCGTATTCTGTTGCAGCTTGTCCTTTTCCTTTGGGTGTTCTTAGGAGTTTGGTACGCAGATGTATGAGTGCTTCCCTGCAATCATCTATCTGCTCAACATTCTGAACTAGCAGTTGAATGATAGTGTTATTTTTTTTGACAAGCGTCGCTTGAAGTTGGTTTGTCGCGTTATGCTCTGGGGGCTTGGCGAAGCCGACTGCTGGTCTGTCAATGTTGTCTGTGGCTTGGAGAGCTTCTTTGGACACTGGGGTTTCTGAGGTTCTATTCTAGTGACTTATAAGAGGAGTTAATCAATTAATAATTTAGTAAAACATTATACTTTCTGGCTACCGTGGCTCATGTAATAGCGTCCCTTCTTTTCAGACTCTTTCTGCTTGAAGGTAGGTGATACCCTTTTGCTAAATATCCAGACAGTACTATGAAATACTAAATTATGAGGTGATTAAAGCATTGTGAGTACCTGGTGTTAGATGGTTGATAGATTGGTCTCGAGTGGTCGATTAGTGAATGGACAGTTGACTTGCAAGCTCTAGCGGTTCGTTGCTAGTAAACAGAACAGTTGTGTTTTGAATAAATGAAGTATGAACAAAGAGAATGTGCTTATCAGTACTTTTATTATTTCACAGGAAGTTGAAGGATTATGGAGAGAGAGAAGTAAGAATTCAGGTATTTCTCGTCTGTCTTGCAAATCAAACTAAACACGCTATTTATACTAGTAGAAGGAATCTTTTTTGTAGGCAGTCGGGTGCTCATTGCGCCCCATCGACACTTACCTTTACAAAAAGTAGATTCTTTCCTGATAAGGTTGGCACAAACGATAAGGTACCAGCCTGTAAAGTGAGCTGACAACACTACAAGGGTGGCTCCATCCCTCTTTAATAAAGTGACTTTATTTAAAGATGCTTTAAAAAGTAGGTTCTTTAGACAGGTGTGCGACTGATGCTCCTCTGCAGGCTTTCCAACTCATCTCTGATGCATTGGATATCACCGTCATCATTCATGATGACATTAAGCCAATCTCCCCAATGGTTTTCACGGGTGGCCCTTCTCAAGAAGAATTGGATTCTAAGGCCCAAACATTCCCGTAGGGCCTGTACTGCTTTGAGGGCCTGTTGGGCCGCTCCTTCGATGACTTCCCTAGATCTGGAATTGATTGACATATCCTCCTCTTAGAAAAGTGGGCTTCGATTAAGGTCATATAGCAATTCTACGTACTCTTGGGCTACGGCCGATTGATATCCTCCTAGTGGTGGCCATCCCCTTGAGTTCTCCCTTTTCTCGAGAGGCACCCAGCCTCTTGGTTGACTTTCTCAGACAAGTCCATGACCGTAATCCTGCCACATTCTGGGATGTGGGTATTGAAGATCTTCTGGATGTGTCTGGCCAGCTCTACCTTCTTCATTGGATTCCCTTGAACTTCCAGCAGTGTTTGTTCCAATAGGGTGAGATCCTCTTGTAAGGTGGTATCCTGGCATTCTTCCCTACAAAGTTTACCAACCAATAGAGAGAGTGAGTCAGCTAGTGTATTGAGCTTCCCGTCAATGTACTCGAAATAGATAGTGACTCTGGTCCCTATGATGAAATTAGTAAACCCTAGCCATCAGACTCTTGAGGGTTTGTTTGTTGCGGTTTTTTTGTAAAAGCTTATGATGGCTTGACAATCCATCTGTAGGGTGATTTCCTTTTTGTCCAGGTAGTGTATCTTGAGAGCTTGGAGTGTTTCCATACACGCATAGATTTATGCGTCTATGGTGCTTTTTAGTGTCTGGAATTTGCTGCTGGTATATGCACATACTCGTTCCATTGATCTCGGGTCAGACTTCCTTGGTTTCCATTTGCAGATGCCCACCCAACCTTCCATGCAACCATCCATTTCCAGGATGATGTAGCAATCTATAGGAGGTATTTCCAGGTCTGAGAGTCGTTCGACCTTCTGCTTTATCTGTTTGACCAAGGCCCAGTCCGAGGGCTTCATTCTTTTTTCACCGTGTGGGCTGGTCTTGGTGTACAATGGGCCTAACATAGTGCCCAAATTAGGAATATAGGACCTGGCGTAGTTTAAAATTCCTAGCAAGGACGTAAGGCCCTTCTGGTCCTTTAGTTGCTCCTCGTTAAAATCCACAATTTTCTTTATCACGTGGGGCTGCAGGTTGATCTTCCTATTTCCGATAATGGCACCGAGGAATTCTATCTCTGGTACTGCGATCTTCATTTTTTTGGGAGATAGAACCAGGCCATTCTTTTAACATATGCCAGGCATTATTTTCAAATGCTTGGCGTGCTCTTCTTCGTTTGTGAAGTGTACCAGGATGTCATCAATGTAGACTGCTACGAAGGCTTCAGTACCTTTGAAGCAGTCAGCCATCTTTCTCTGGAACACTGCGGGAGCATTCTTTAAGCCGAATGACATGACCAGCCATTGATAAAGTCCACCTGGACTGATGAAAGCCGTCCAGGGGATACTTTCCGAATACATTGCAACCTGATGAAATCCACTCTTAAGGTCAAATTTGGAGTAGACCTTACTATTGCCGATCCATTTTAGGATTGTGTTTATTCCGGGAAGGGAATACTGGTCTTTGTATGTATTATCGTTGAGCATCTTGTAATTGAAGACCATCCTCTCTTTTCCCTTGACTTCTTTTCCCATTTGTGGGTCGACTGTAGTCCCCGAGTAGACAATCATGGGCACGGTCCGATGTCTGCCTTTGCTAGGCCTGATTACTCCAATTTCCAGCAGGGGTTTAATATGTCTGCTGAATGCCTCTTCCATGGCGGTAGTAACATATTTTAGGAGCTTATCCTGAATGGTTAGGTATGGGTTGATAATATCCAATTTGTACAGGACCTTATTTTTAGCCCAATGCTTGAGTGGTGTTACGGCCACCGACGGGGATTCACCGGAAAAGTCCGGGGTAAGAATTTCGTCGAAGAAAAGTATGATTTATGTGAGGAAAAGAAAGTTTAGTTAACGGTCCGATCGGGAGAATTCGAGGAACGATTCTCGGACGGAACAGTAAATGGCTCAGTCGTGGTTGAAACGGGCTTTGAACGGGTCAAAAGAGGTGACCCAAACCTCAAGAAACTCCACCGAACCGCCACGATTGAGGAGAGAGAAAAAATACCAAAGTTTAGAAATTTAAACGGGCTGCGCGGCGGGAGAACGGCGGGAAGAACGGTGCGCGCCTGGAGGTCTGTCTGTCGATCTGAGTGCAGTGCGGTGGCCACGCGGTGACGCTGCGGCATCTGTTGTGATGCGTCTCTGCCTGGCTTGGACGACGCGGCGGACGGAGCGACAACGGTGGCCGGCGCCGCTGAGCTCTCCGTGTTAAAACGCGATTTCACCGCATTCTTTGTCTTCTACGTTCTTTCTCTGGAAAATCGTCTCTCTCTCATCTAAGGGATCGATTCGAAGCGAAATTCAAAGGAGAAGCTGATTTTCATGTCAGAAACATGAATTGAGCAACGATTCCAC
>JBBYHH010591376.1:0-10646 GCA_038382905.1 Daphne laureola
CTTGTTGGAATGCTGATGATCGCCTCGTATAGTGTTGATATCTTCTTCCTCTACTTGAACTGTCGATTGCTGAGAAGGTCGTTGCGTAGCCTTTTCAGAATCGCCATCAACAGTGTTGATGTGTTCTTCCTCTGTAATCTTTTGCTCTGCATCTTGGCTTGATTTCAATGATTGAGAACTTGATTCATAAATCTTCAACTCCTCCATTGCTGCGATTATAACAGAATCACTTAGATTCTGTTGAAAATTTGGTGACTCCGTCTTGTTGAAAGTTGTCGCTGACGATAGTGTTGAAATCGGAAATGAACGTCGATTTCTTACACCAATCGCAAATGGAAGTCCATAACGAAATCGAAAATGAAATCGGTAATAAATTTCATTTTTTGTTCTGATTTCAGTCCAAGTTGTTAGCGTTGTTGGATTAATGGCGGCGCGAGGTGGGAGTAATGGCGGAGGGAGGTGGGGAGGTTGAGATGTGAGCAGAGAGAGAGATATCTATTTTTTAGGAGAGAGGGGTAGTTTAGTCAATAGATTAACATAATGTTGGGTTATAGTGGGTTTTGAGCTATAATGTTAGGTTATGGGTTTTACTAATTAATTGGTAAATAAACCGGCTGTTATTTTTTTATAGGTAAGGGAGGTAAAGTAAAGTTCAAAGTCCAAAGTCTCCAACCCGAACGGAACGGGGGATGATCTTGGAGCGGACAATCATCGACGGTTTCTCCCGCGCAAAGCCATTCATTCATTGCACTCAGATTCATCCATCTCCCAAGAAAGAAATCTCTTCATCCCCGTAAAGAGTTGCCGTCGCTTCCTCACAGTGATGCGCCTGCCATGGATACCTTCTCCGACGACTATCTCGACCATTTGGTGCTCAAAGAGCGCCGAAAGTTGCTGCTTCGAAGGTGCCCACTGCCATTCTTCTTAGTTCGCTCCTTTTGTGTGTCCCTCAAACCTGTTTCTCGTATTTCGTGATACTGTTAGGAATGGATTGAATTTTCTCAGCGGGTGTCTTTCTTTTTTCTGGGCAGGCAATTATTGGAATCGGAAAACCTAATTCACAAGGTAATTGTGCACTCCGTTTTATGATTGATTTTGGGGATTCTCATAGACTTGGACTTCTATCATCTTTTCCTTTTGGAGTTTCAATTCTGGTGTGTTAATAGGGTACACAAATATCTGTAGTCAAGTTACTTTTGTGTTTTCAGCTTCTCGCCTTGTGCCCTTTAGGGCGAGTTACAAACTTCAATCTTCTCTAGTCTCTGTTTCATTATTTCTCTTCTCCTGTCTGATGCATACCAACAGGGTAATTCTTCTGGCATTTCAGAAGTTCCTGCAGCTACTACTTTTGTACCAATTAAGGAAGAGTTTGAACTTATTGGCCCAGAGTACTCTGCTGAAAGGTTTTGTGGAGAACCCGCCCCTGCTCTTGTGGAGGATTCAGCAAATTGTTCACTTGGTGCTGGTCTCCAAGATGTGAGAATTAAGGAAGAAATTGAAGATGTAGATGCTGCTGCTGTTAGTAAGTGGATTGACTACCATAGCAAATGGTTTGATTGATGTCTGCTGTCTGCCTAGACATTTACATCTAAGGATCTTTTCTTTGTAGCTGGTTTAACCAAAACTCTTGTGTGCGGACTGGTTGCTGCATCTAGTGGTTTTCTAAGTGGGGCTGTGAGAAAAAGTAAGAATGAAGTGCTTACAGCAGGCAAAATGTCAAACGGTGGAGGCAGCCTGCAGTTACGTCCCATTGAGGGGAATTATTATGTTTCTGGAAATTCAAACAGGACAGATGTCTCAGGTTTAGAGAATTCTTTTGTCATCAAAGCTGAACCATTACATTACGAAGACATAAAAGTTCCGGAGAATGGAAATTCAAATAGGGTTGACAACATGCTACTGCAAGATCGTTTAAAGTTGCTAACAGCATCAGACCATTCTGGACCTGGTGCTTCTCAAAATTTTGAATGCATGAGAAAATCTTCGCCTTCCTTCTTCACGAGTCCTGCAGTTTCTGAATCTACTAAACCAATAAGGAGTGCTCGGAAAAGGAAAAGGACAGCAACGTAGGGGTTCTTTTGCTAGTTCTTCATGATCCATTGAAACCCTCCTCGTTTTACTATAGTGATTCTTGTTTGTTTTGTCAACTGCAGTGACTCAGTTGAAACAGCTATGGAAGAGGATGCACCAGGACTACTGCAGGTTTTAATTTTTTATTTTTAACCCCACTAAATAGTGATGAATTTGTACCCCCTCCATCCCATAAAAGTTACACAAATTTGACTTTTAAGTTTGAATCATTTTCAGAATGAAGAATTTGTTAAAAATTCTTTAAAAATTTATTTAGAAACTTTAAGAATTTGTCTATATATCCACATTTTAAAGAATTTTTTTAACAAATTATTCCTTGTGAACTTTGTGTCAAACACAAGCTAAAAGTGTCAAAATTGTGCAACATTTACGGGAATGAGGGAGTATTATTGTAAAATTGTTAACTGGCTCATTATTCATATCATTCAAAACATTTGGTGCCACCTTCAAACGTCAGCATGTAGCATTCTGATATAATTGCCTATCAGGTTTTGCTCAGCCAAGGTGTAGCAGTGAATGAAATCAAGCTTTACGGGCAGACAGAGAATGATGATCCTATTGACGATTCGTTTATTGAAGACAGCTTCTCTGATCTTGAAGCGGTGATAGAAAAGGTAACATATTTTCTTTCTTGTGTGTTGTCTTCGTTGTGAATTATTTTTGGTCATATCATACGTTGTTTCTTGATCAGTTTAGGATTATCTATTTTCTCATTGGACTACTTTGGTACAATTTTTTTAAAGCATGATTTCTTTTTGTTTTTTTTTCTCAGCAGTAGTTTAGAAATTTAGGATAAATGACAGTATTTGCTGTGAAATTAATCCTTTTTCCCTTATCTGATTAAAATTGTGAGACTTGCATGGGAGTTTTGACTCTAAATTTGTGAATGAATGTCATGATGTTATTTTTATGTGAGAGTTCCTTTTCATTTCAAATTTGTTCTGACATAAGTTATTTGTTCCTTTGCTTTTTATTTTGGGATTAGTTGAGTCAGCTTTACTGGAATCGGAGTTCTGTACTGAAGGTTGTTCCCTTGCGGTGTGCAAAAGGCTCAAAACCTAGTTATTGCCTGGCGTGCTTATTCTCTCTTGTAGAGCAGGTCAATGCTTTAACTGATTTGTTTCCGTGAGTTACTCTCATGCATTAAATCCCCTTCTCTGGGAAAATAACTCATTTATGATATTTTTTTGCTTTATTAAGACGACTTTTTCTTATTCTTGGAGAATTTTTTTTATTTTTTATTATTTCCATCAGGCCCGCTATTTGCAGTTCCGTAAATGGCCTGTTGAATGGGGATGGTGCCGAGATCTTCAGTCCTTTGTATTTGTGTTCAGGAGACATAACAGGTGTGTTATTGTTAAGCCTGTTTCAGTTTTGGGTTGCAGGTTCTACTAATTTCTTTGTTGAAAGACTCATTTGGTTTTCTATCTTTTTCCCCCCATCTGTAATGAAATGCAGAATAGTACTTGAACGTCCTGAATATGGTTTTGCTACATATTTCTTTGAGCTGGTGGACTCCTTGCCCATTGACTGGCAGGTCAAACGGTTGGTGACTGCTATGAAGCTTAATAGTTGTGGAAGGATTTCGCTTATCGAGAACAGACCTTTGGCGGTAAGACTGTGTTCTTTTTTGTTTGAGTGCTTTGAGATGTTAATCAGGTAACTTTTTTTTACAATTGATAGTCTTGGCTGGAATGACAGATACTCCTTTAAGCATTTCTTACTATGCTATAGCCACGCATATCATGCGTAGAATGTGCTCACTAGGTGTAAACAGCTTTGGAATCTCTTTGCACAACACTATAAGAGATACGAGAGATGCATTTTCCATCAATGACAGTAGTATTGTCTCAGGATATCCTTTTCATGTTAATCTTAAACTGCCCACATTGCACAGTTGATTGCAAGGTATCATTTGCTCTCAAACATTAAACATAATCAATTAGAAAGACCCTTCCAACTAGGATTGGGGTTGCAATCCGGGAACCTAAACCATCTTTATGATAAGTTTTCCCATTATATTGCTTCCGGTTTTGTGATTGTCCTGTAGAGACCCCACCCAAACAATAGTATAGGAAACTCTATCATGTCATTTACCTGTATGGAAAAAAGCTTCTCAACTTTTTGACATTTGAGAATTTGTGATTTGATTGACATGGATATAGGAAGGGCTGTGAGGGAGAGAATTTTTATGACGTTTTGCACTCACGTACTATTGCACCTTCTTGATTTTCCACTGACTGGGCAGTGGCTGAATTCATAGTAGTCTGAAACCACACCTTGAACTATTGGATTTGCATCGACTAGGCAGATGCTGACAAGACTAAACTCAATGTCTGTCATGGTGTAAGTCTATTGAAGATTGCGAACTTTCATCAATACAGATTACTATTGATTTGAATGTGTTCTCTATTTTTCTGCATGCTTGCTGGTCTTTATTTTTCCATGGAGTTTACACTAAAGGAACAACCTAATGGTTGTCTTGTTCATAAATATTGGATCTTGAACCCATAACCCCTCCTCCCCCGCACGAGGTCCACCCCGTCTTTCCACTGTTGATGAATTGATATTAGGAGTAAATGAGGTCTAAATTGAATCAACAGCCAAACCTGCATATTCTTGAGTCTGAAATGGGAATCTGTCTGCTATGTGGTTAGAAACAATGGAAATGTTGGTGGACACATTTTCTTCTCTACAATCTTTCCAATGAGAAGGAAAAAAATGCGAGTCTCTTCGAATTAGTATAATGAGCCTTCTTCATATCTTGTGCTCGATCGACAGTTTTCTCATTAATTTATGCACTTCTTGCTTTTTCATCCTGTCTTTAAAGGACTTTCTCAGCAAGGTTTTTAAGGAAGGTTTAATGATTCAAAATCTTGTGATGTTTTAGTTCTTACATAAAAGACTTGAGAGTCGATGGTTTGTGTTAGGTAATGATTGGAACTGCTGGAAATCCTCTTTTATCTTTGTGCATGTTGTATACTTTTTCACTTGGGATAGGAAAGAGGGTGGCCTTCTGGAATTTGACGGTACAGATGCCAGAATATAGACGATCCCATTATTTTGCTGTCCAAATTTCTTGTTTTCTCCGTGCAGCATGCTGTGGCTTTCTTCTGAGTTTGTCATGCTGGCACTCTGCGCCTGTGAACATGGTCATAATTGAATTTTAGACATTTTTTTGGGCTTTGTGCTGTTTTCTGGACAGAATAAACTAGAGTAATTACCAAACGGCTCACTTGGCTCGATACATCATTGTTCATGGGTGTCCTGCTGATAAATTCTCTTGGCATTTGCTTTTCTGATTCTATTGCATTTAGGGTTTCTATTTTTCCCTCTGTTTCTTTCCTATAAATTTTTTATGAAGAATATTTAGTGAGCTGCATACTTGCATATTGCTGAAAGTTCTTGATGAGAAATCATATGGAGAATGAAGTCATACTAAGAATCTATCTTGGCTAGAAATATAACTTTAATAAATTTGGCCGCCAAACCCCTCTTGGTTCAAAGAGTCGTTCAAGCAAGACAGGTGTATTTTCCCCGGCTACTTGTCCTCCTTGTACAAATGGTTGCCCAACCCAAAGAAAGTATTTGGCATATGGAAGTGGAATGGAATCAACACGTCCTCTAAGAATGAAGGCTATCTTAATTTAGTAGACCTGAGTCAAGAAACTTTACTTCCAAAATTGACTGGATAAATGTAGAAATGTAAGTCAGAGATGCTCTTAAATTCACAAGTGTATCATATTATCAAAGAGTGGTATTCAAAAGTGACGAATCAAACCCCTATTTATACGTAGAGAGTTACCTAGGATTGGAAGAATGTTGCTGAAGAATATTTAGTTTTTCCATTTCACACGGAGAAAACAAACTATAAGGTAAAATAGTTTCGGATAATCTTAAACTAATTGCCTAAATTAACTCAAGCATTTCTAGGACCAAAGAAGGCCAAAAGTTGCTACTTTTTGGGCATAAATGCTCTGATTGAGGCTTGAATGTTCCAAACTGTTCCTTAAGCTGGATAGGGTGGTCGCCCATATCAGGTGCGGTCGCCTACGGTCTTGGGCAGTCGCCCTTCATGCTAAGAAATTGCCCATTTCCTCTTTGTGTGTCTAAATATTGATGTAGAAGGCTTGGGCTACATCATTGGGCACCATCTTCTCTTGGGTGTTTCCATAAGCTTGAGTCCTTCAACGATTTCAAGCTTTTCACTTTTGCTTCTCTTAAGTTTGCAGTGCTCATGAATAAGGCAAGAGCCTCTTTTGCCTTCTTTGCTCTTGTCCTTATGATAGATACTCCTAGTCCTTCAAGGCAAGGGAAGGTCCTTGGTCATGGTCGGTTTCACATCAGTATTTTGACATGAGACTTGCATGGCAGGTGCTTATGATACTGTTGGACACTGTTGGCCTAATGGTTAATTATTTTTATGAGATGGATATTTTATGTGTTGCTTTTTGTCAATTATCTTATTTTATCTCTTTCTGATTAAAAGGTTGGAGAAGACTTGACGGAAGGAGAAGCAAAGGTGCTAATGGCATATGGCTGGGTACCGAATACTGGCTTGGGTACTATGCTCAATTACCGTGACAGGGTTAATCATGACAGGAAGAATGAGGGTAATACTAACAGCTCGGAGTGGAGATCAAAGATAGGTAAGCTTCTAATGGATGGTTTTGATGGAGGCACTATTGTTTCAAGCAGCATCCAAACGATTGCTGAATGCAGAGAGGAGAATACTGGGGAAGCTGTGAATTTTCGTATAAAGCTGGAAACTTGATGTGTACTCCTATTTCGTAGCGTCAGTAAGTCATGAAGCAGCAAACCATGCACGTTTTCACCGCGGTAGCAATGTAGGAGCTCTTTACAAAGACCACTTAGATTACTACAAATCAGGTACATGGTGTTTGTTGTTTCCTCTTTTTTGTTTTCGCATATGTTGTCTTCTTGTTCTCCGACGTCTGAAGCTGTTTCTCATGTACTCCCTCCATCCCAATTTAGTTGCACTATTTATCCGAGGATGTAAATTAAGGAAAATGTAAGATTGGATATTAAATGGGATATTGTGTTGAAAAATAAGGTATAAATTCAGTATTTGAAAAAGATTTTACTAAAAGGGTATGAGACATTTGTTTTGGGACTTGTAAAAGGGAATAGTGACAATTATATTGGAACCGAGTAAAATTTTAGGCTCTTGATAGTTCATACTACTATTAGATTCACTGTGAATCCTGCTGCTGCTCCTATTTCAGTAAATTGTGGGATTATTTTGCTTTATTATTGAAAGTTGAAACACTACATAAGTTGTGTAAAGCTCAAATAGGCGATTACTATAATCATGAACATGGTGTAATGCTGATGTGATATGGTCGCCCAGGTTAGTTGGACAAGGTACAAACTATATTTGTATATGGTATGGGCTGCCAAACTGAGATCTTAACATCTAATGGTTGGCCTTTTGGGTCCACTTTTACTGACATTTCGAGTCATAGATATGTGACACAAGTCCAATGAAAGGTAACCTCATGAGTGTTGACAATGTAAAAGTCGCTACCACAGCTGACAATTTCCACCAAACTAAAGATATGGTATAACCTACTCATTTTGGCAGTTTTCAATTAAAAAGTTAAAAGATGAACAGATCAGAGTTTGGTTAGAAAAAGGAGAAAGACTGGAGATGGATCCAATTAGAATGTCTCGCATAAATGTTGTTGGGGTTTGTTTTGGATTCCTGATTCTCTTTTCAACAGAGTGCTATGGACCATCTCTACCCCACTGCATCAAGGAGTAGTTAACCAATCACTATTCTTATCTATAAGCTACACAATAAAGCAATTACCTACTAATGACGCTTGTGTGACACCACATTGCGTTTCATGCATCATCAGCAACGATTCAAAAATTGTTCATAGCGATAACGAGGTGCGCTTTACCTGTGTTCCGCGACGGGAGCAATGCATTTTATCTAATTATTCATTTACATAAATGTAAAAGTGATCAAATAGAAATTACATAGAAATGTAGATACATCAGGAATAAAATCAATATTTACATAAATTAATAGAATTCTAATTATTTGAATCTTAGTATATATATATATATATAATTAAGAAGTTAATAATATTTTAATAGTAAAATATTAATTAAATTCCTATATAATAATATCTTATTATATAAAAGCTTCAAATACTTAGAAAATTAATATTTTGAACTGAGAAATTCAAAAGCTTCAATTTAGATAGTTAGATATAGTAAACATATTAATTATATTCAAATACTTATAAAATTTAAATTTTGAATTGAGAAATTTAAAGCTTCCACTTAGATATTTAGATATAGTAAACATATTAATTTTATTTAAATATATGTAAAATATATAATACAAATATTTAAAAAATTCAAATACTTATAAAATATTTTGAATTGTGAAATTCAAAATTATAGATTTATATATATTAACTTTAAATAAATAAACTATAAATAAATTCTACTTATTTGAAGTTAATAGTATATTAATATATATTCATTTCTTAATATTTAATATTCCATTTATAATTATTACTAATATTAACAAAAAATAAAAAAGAAATGTATGAAAACCCAAAATGGCCAAAACCGAAATAACCTATACCTAAACACCCTTACAACTAATCACATAGAATAAAAATCTCAAATCACTATTCATCCTAGTCATCAATTAATATATTCATTTCTTAATATTTAATATTCTATTTATAATTATTACTAATATTAACAAAAAATAAAAAAGAAATGTATGAAAACCCAAAATGGTCAAAACTCAAATAACCTATACCTAAACACCCTACCCTACAACTAATCACATAGAATAAAAATCTCAAATCACTATTCATCTTAGTCATCATGGTTTCTAAATGTAATATATATAATTTATATTTTTTCATAAATATTAGATATAGAAAAAATCATATGTGTATCCAAATATATAATTTGGGATTTTTTTTCATTATTTATCTTCTTAAATATGTGAGTTAAATATTGAATTTTGAAATATAAAATTGAAATCAGCTAATTATTCAAGGATAAAGAGAGTATTACAAAAAAGAAGGTGTTCAATACATGAACTTTGAAAATTGTCATATTCCATGATGTACATGTTGATTCTGCAATAACCTTATAATAAGACATGACTAGAACAATTATCTGAACTCATCACTGTCTCATGATATTTTCCATTAAGATTGAAAAACCTATGATGATACAGTTTGAAATCTTATCTCATTTTTTCTTCGAAAAAAAGTTGCGACACGAATGACATCTAACTTAAAACTTTGCTATTATGTTTCTGCGTGAATTTATAGTATCAACTAACTTTTGACGATTAATTTTCACTATAAACTTCATACCACCGACCCCAATGTAGTTGAGATTAAGGTGCTGGCGATGATGATGGTAGTATATGAAGTCTTAGAACTGATATACTCCCTTTTATACTCCCTCCGTCCCTAAAAGATAATACACTTTATTTTTGCTATTTTAAGATTCAATATTTGACTCAAATTTTAATAAAGATAAAAATCTTAAAAAGTTCAGAAAAAATATATTTAAAAAATTTATACTTCAAATTATGATATGCATTAAAATTATTTAGATTTAAATATCTAAATATTCATAAAAAAATCAAAGATTAAATACTGTAAAACAGTAAAAATAAAGTGTATTATTTTTCGGGGACAGAGGGAATATTGTAAAATCACCTATATTTTTTTTTTGAACCATGAGAAGCCTATTTTATTAGATAAAATAAGCTAGACCTAGAACAAAGGTAACAAAGTTAAGGTTAGTAAGAGCAACATAAGAGCCTCAAGGCATGATAATCGAGCTAAAACTACAAGAATAGTAATGTTCCCAACGGAAAGCATTATGCCTAACCATCCAGACGAATAGCCTTTTCGAGGCTGAAGGCACCTGCGCCATGGCGGAACCGCTATAGTGATGCATGCTTCAGTACCCTTGTATACTCGCAAACAAGAGTTAACTTGTACCGATTCATCATGACAATGCGTCCCTGGATAGTTAGGTATAAAGATCCTAACAAGAACAACTACTACTCTACAACACAAGTCTCAAAAGAAAAGAAAAGGAAACAAAAAACAATAAAAGATCCAGAGCGAGAACAAAACAAAAAGGGCAAAAAAGATACCAACCGGGAATGACTAGACAGACCCACAACCTAGCCATCCCATCAAATCCAAACTCATAGCCCCGGGCAGGATGAGTCCAAACTCAGCCCTGCCTTTTCTGGATAAACCACAACCTGTAGAAGCATAAAACGACGGTGCAACAAATGGAGCTGCAGGAACAAAAAACAGAGCGGAGGAGACAACTAAGCCACCAACCAAACTCGAAACAAGGCAAAACAAACCCCTGCAAGGACCTTCAGTCCCGACACCAACATCACAGCGAGCGAAAGAAAAGCCCCGGCTAAAGTTTCAGATATGGAGAGCACAGATCTGGGCTCCTTTGGACCTGCAACTTTATAATTGGAACTTACCATACCCTGATAGAAAGACCCACGACGC
>JBBYHH010591487.1:0-10645 GCA_038382905.1 Daphne laureola
AAACAATTAAACACTAACAAACAATTAAACAATTAAGTTCTATAAGGCTGTGCTTGGGTTGTTCTTCCAGCCTATGGGTGGTGATTGATCATGCTGCAGTTCTTCTAACTGAGACTCACAGATCTCATAGGAACCAGTGCCGACAAGGCTGTCAAAGTTCAACCTTGCCTTTTCTTGGTTCAGACATATCATCGAACGCTTGCAGTGCAGCCTGTTTCATGGCGGCATCAGGCTAGAGCAACACGAACTTCACCGAAGATGAGGAACCTCGGCTGCTTGAGCTTGGGCGCTCGAGCCTTCACCATGACAGAACAGAATCCTGGGCACTCGGCAAAATCAGCACCATCTCTACCTATCTCTTCTCGCGACAGGGTCTGTGACAGAGCACAGACCCGATTGAAATTTATACTCGCTCTAGGTCAAATCCTTCTCCTCGCTGTCCGACACTGCATTTCCTAACCTCACAGGTTTCCTCTCTAATCAGATCCAAGTCGTCGGTCCTCAATTTTTATCAATGACAACATTTGGAACCTTAAAAAACTCTAAAGTTGTTCAAAGTCTCAAACTCTTTTTTGGGATTCCCAAACTTTTTTCTTGGCTTCCCAAAAGCTTTTTCGAGTTTCAAACACTTTTCTGAGCTTTCCAAAAGCTTTTTCGAGTTTCCAACACTAGTTTGGGCTTCTGAAACTCCTTTTTAGATGGCTAAGCGAGGGAGATGAGCACAAGTAAGGGAATCGACGAGCACAAACACCTTCGTGCGTCGCCGTCAAAGAGTTGTTTGCGTCTTGAACGACACTGGAACCACCACCAAGGTAACATTATGGCAACCGGAGGCTCCTGAGAATGTTCTCATGTTACACGGGAGATTCGAGATCTTGTCGTTGTCCGGGTGGCTTTCTGGGTCTTGGATGGAGGGGCGTCAGCGGTGAAGATGAAGGTGACGACAACACCATGGAGATCGACTACCAAGGTGACGACAGGGAGAATGAACCCATATGAAGTTAATCAGACCCTAAACTTCTACAAAGTCACATTATAGAACCAATAACTTTGTTTTAAGTCTTGAAACATTTTTCTTGGTACACCAAACGCTCTTTTTATTTAGCTAAACTTTTTTTTTTTAATTAAACGTTAATATTGTATCCTCCAACGCAAAATAAAAGTGTTTAACTTTCGATGAACACCGTTAGATGAGGTTAAAACGACATTTTCGCTTGAAAAAAATGTGTTTGAATGAAAAGACGTTCGACATTTTTCTTCCATTAATAAAAAGATACAAAAAAACTTAGACTTTCACCACTTTTTTATTAATTTGAATACACGATTAACCTTAAACTAACAATATAACTTAAGAGAATCGCCATTAAGAAAGATCTCCAAGTTTGGTTGATCTAACTTAAGATTTACACAATTTTTTAGTTTTCCAACAAGTTATGTTATGTTTTTCTAAAACTATTTCACCTCAATCACCGCAAAAGATTTATAACTTTATTTGAGGATGATTACTGAATAGATATTAGATTCGGTTAATCAATTTATCTATCTAAAATACTCTATAAAAAATAATAACAGCCACTATCAAATTTAATTTACAATTTAATCAATTTAAAATAATAGTGATGTCCAATTTCGAATCTATTCGAGCAAAACGCAATCTCCAATTTTATTAGAACAATGTCTAATTTCCAATTTTGATAGATAAATGTTTGATCTTCAATTGTATTGGAAGAATGTCCAAATTCTAAATTCTTGGAGCAATGTTCAATTTTCAATTTTGTTGTGACAAATTGACAATGTCTAATTTTCAATCTCTTAGAACAATGTATAATCTCCAAATTTGTTAGAGCAATTTTCAATTTCCAACTTTATTGGAGAAATGTTCATTTCAAAAATTGTTGTGATCAATTCACAATATTATCCAATTTATAATCTATTAGAACAAAGTGCAATCTCCAATTTTGTTGAAACAATGTTCAATTTCTAATTTTATTAGAGGAATATTTAATATTCAATTGTATTAGAAGAATATTCAATTTTGAATTTTGTTGTGACTAATTGACAATACCTAATTTTCAATCTCTTAGAATAATGTATAATCTCTAAATTTGTTGGAACAATTTTCAATTTCCAACTTTGTTGGAGGAATGTTTCATTCCAAAAATTGTTGTGATTAATTCACAATGTCCAATTTTTAATCTATTGGAATAAAGTGTAATTCACAATTTTGTTGGAACAATGTTGAATTTTCAATTTTGTTAGAAGAATGTTTAATCTTCAATTGTATTAGAAGAATGTCCAAATTCCAAATTCTTGAAGCAATGTTCAATTTTTAATTTTGTCATCACTAATTGAAAATGTCTAATTTCCAATCTCTTAGAACATTGCATAATTTTCAAATTTGTTGGAGCAATATTCAATTTTCAACTTTATTGGAGGAATATCTAATTTTGAAAATTGTTGTGATCAATTCATAATGTTCAATTTCTAATCTATTATAACAAAGTGCAATCTTCAATTTTATTGGAACAATGTCCAATTTCCAATTTTATTATTTTCAAACCATTAGAAATAAGAAAATTGTTGCTTTCAAACTAGAATTCATCATAGTAAGTCTGATCAATTTTATAACTTTAATTCATCGTGATTACAGAAAAAACAATACATTCAGTTAGTAAAATTCTATATTTAAACTACTCTATCACAAATGATAATATTTACTACAAAATTTGATTAGAAAACCTAATAAATTTGAAAT
This sequence comes from Daphne laureola, assembly GCA_038382905.1. Classification (NCBI taxonomy): domain Eukaryota; kingdom Viridiplantae; phylum Streptophyta; class Magnoliopsida; order Malvales; family Thymelaeaceae; genus Daphne; species Daphne laureola. Next base: position 2,756 of record JBBYHH010591487.1, read on the forward strand.
AAGAATGATAAAAACAAATATATTGGTACTATATTATATGTAATATAAAAGATTGAGAGTCTCTTCAGTAATTTTCGATACTTATGGTCTCAAGGGTTGCATAATAACGAGGGTTTTAGAATAGAATTACCTCTGCATACATAGTTCTATATGATTCCTAATTATTTATTACTTGAATTTCTAAAATTGTGTCAAAGATTTTTAAAATATAAATATTAATATCATTAGTCCATAACTAATGTAAAATGGCTCCACAATGTCATGTAAGGAATATGTACATATGTAGCGATGCAAGCATTAAATGATCTTTACTGCCTGATGTTTCAGACTATGTTTTGTAATTTTAGTTCTTTATAATTGTAATTCTTTTTTTTTTAGCAATATAATTTTAATTCTTTTACTATCATAATTATAATTTTTTGTTGTTAAAAAATATGGAAATTTTCTAATACTTTTCATAGAGTGGCGATATGCATAGGCTAGATGCATGAGATGTAATGTTAATTATATTTACTGCCACCGCTCGATCTGTCGCTGATTCCAACATCGCGATGAAATGTCATCGCGCTCTTCAGTTCCGTCAAAACTTCTAATCTCAACTCTAGCTCTGAAACCATCACCAAACAACAGCTTAACAAAACAAAACCACCATCACATACCATCGTCTCTTCCAACGAAAATCTACGTCGTGAATATTCCGACGCGATTTTATATCAGTTTCTAGCAACCAAACCAACGCAACTCAACAAAACAACCCAACACCAAAACTTGCCCGGCCTGCGATAAAACTCTAGAACCAACCCCACATGGCCAAGCCTCGCGAGTCCAACCTCGCAATGGGAGGCCCGTCGAATCCAATCCTTTGTTGCTAGCTCTACATCATCAAGCCTAGTCATGCTAACTTCCTCCTTCTCTTTTTGGACATTTTAACAAATATTGTGTATCTAGGATATGTTTATGGAATTCGAGGGACTCAACAATGCCCCAACCACATCGACAACTTGCCCTGCCGGTGCCTCGTCATTGCATGCCCAACCACGATACTAACCTGGCCTTGTGCACCCAACCCCACATGGCCAAGTCTCGTGAGTCCAACCTCGTAGTGGGAGACCCGTCAAATCCAATCCTTTGTTGCTAGCTCTACATCAACAAGCCTAGTCCTGTTAACTTCCTCCTTCTCTAACTAGCCATCAGAGACGCGGAGCTTGCCCGTTCAAAGCCACCATGAATGGGGCGGACGACAACAATAGGGCGGGGTGAGGCACACGGTGGTCGAGGATGGGTAGTGATAGGGTGGGTAGTAGGTGGAGGGTAAAGTGTAAACAAATTAAATTTACTGGTACAATTGACAAAGTTCAGAGACTTAGAGTGCAACAAGAACATTAATCCAAGACTTTAACGGTCAAATTATTTTTGGTAGTTGTAGGTTTCGCAATGAGGCTTTTCTAGATTTCCAAAACTAGATGAGAAACTGTAGGTTTCTCGTAATTAAGTTTCCATATATAAAATGCACATTTTCAACTAATCTGCAATATAGGCAAAGTGTATAAAGTAATGATTACCTCATTGCTGTGTTCATGTAAGAGCTGAGGGACTAAGCTGTTCCTTGTCCTGTTCACCTGTTCCCTCTGATCTTCATCAGCCGTCTGGCTTCTTTCCCATCGGAGCAATTTGATCAAAGCCAGTATCGAAGGGAAGAAGGATGACAACAGAATGGTAGCAACGGAGACCAAGAAAATAGGGAAGCCGACAATGAAACCCTCCTTGGACGAGTCTAGAAATTTAGAGGTTATTTCGCAGGGATCCAGAGGCACCCCACATAGATTTAAGTTATTTGGATAACTCTCAACTGGAACATTGGCATCGGTAAAATTTGGCACTGGTCCGTGTAGAAGATTGTTGGCCACACTAAATGTTTTGATTTTTTTCAATAAGCCGAAAGTTGAAGGGATAGTCCCTGTGAATTGATTATGGTCGAGTTTAAGGACATTCAGAGTGGTACGTACAGTTCGACATGTCTGGGGGGATTTCGCCGGAGAAACTGTTGTTAGAGAGATCAAGCGAGGTTAGGAAAGGAGCAAGGTGTCTGGCAGGGATGGGTCCAAAGTGTTGGATATTGGGTCAAATTGTTTAATAATGAAGAGCTTGAAGACTTGGGTTGTGATTAACCCATTAATTGGTGAAGAGTTAAGGAGTTGGATTTGGGTTAAAAAGCTATGAACGTGTTCAGCAAGTTTAGTCTAGATTTTGTTGATTTGTCCAAATATGAGTGTGGATTCAAAGAAGCCAAGTCTGTCAACAGATTCAGATTAGGTAGTATTGTTTTAGTTTTAGTGAGAATAGGATTAGTAATTATTTTGGTATAGGATTATTTTCTTGATGTGTAAGTTTAAGTGTCCTAGTTTAATTGGGATTTTATTTCCTAATTAGAATGTGATTAGGTTTGTGTGTAGTCTATATAAAGACAAGTTGTTTTAGGTTTTGGGTATGAGAGAAAAGTCAATGTGGTGGAGAGACGAGATGTGATGGTGAAAAAAGAGAAGAGAAGTCTGGAAGCTGGGATGGCTAGAACGAGAGTCTTTTGTAGTTCTCATATTTTGTCAAAGATGTTATAGTGGATTTCTCTAATCCGTGGACGTAGGCTAGTTAAGAGTCGAACCACGTTAAATTGTTGTGTGCATGTTTTGATCGAGAATTATTTATTTCCGTTGCGCGTCATAGGTGCTTGGGGAAGAAAGTTGTTCGTTTGTCCACTTTTTTCCCAACAAGTGGCATCAGAGCGTAAGGTTAGATCCTGGTGGAACATGAGTAATGTTTTGGTTTGGTGGAGCTTGGAGTGGTGATCCCGATTTCGGTGGAGCTTGTTTGAAGTGATAGAGTTTGAAGATAATTGTTCGAGTGGCAAAACCTATGGAATCGTCATAGGTGGAGCGGTTTGGAAATTGTGGATGAGTTCTGCTTTGCAGCGTGGCATCGACGGCTCGGTGTGGTATGAGATAGCGACATGGCATCGACGGCTCGATGTGAAGTGGTAGCGGCGTGATACCGACGGCTCGGTACAAGAGGTTGAAGATTGATTATGGTGATCGTGTTGAGGTTCGTTTATTGTTGTGATGATTGTCTTTGTTCATTCGTGTTTGGAAAATTTTGAGCAAAGGTAGAGATTGTTGGGTATGTTTGCTCAAAGTTTAAGAAATTTAGGAATTCATATTGTTTTAGAATTGTTTTTTTTTTGTGAGTAAGTTTAGGAGTCCTAGTTTGAATGGAATTGTATTTTCCTAATTAGAATGTGATTAGGTTTGTGTGTAACCTATATAAAGACAAGTTGTGTTAGGGTTTTGAGTATGAGAGAAAAGTCAATGTGGTGGAGAAACAAGATGTGAGAGTGAAAAAAGAGAAGAGAGGTCCGGAAGCCGGGATGGCTATGATGAGAGTATTTTGTAGTTCTCATATTTTATCAAAGATATTATAGTGAATTTCTCTCGTCCGTGGACGTAGGCTAGTTAAGAGCCGAACCACGTTAAATTGTCATGTGCATGTTTTGATCGAGAATTATTTATTTCCGCTGCGCGTCATGGGTGTTTGGGAAAGAAAGTTGTTCGGTTTTCCATTTTTTTCCCAACACATAACCTGTGCCAACACCTCAAAACCAGGAGATCAACCAAACCCACAGTTCCAACCCCAAAACCCCCAATTTCCAGATAATTGAGCATAAATCAGTCCTTCTTGCCTCGAAGGTATCGCATAACATAAACCTCACATGGCAACCCCTCCCAATCTGCAACCCGACAAAACCGCTGCTCCTAATCCACAACCAGGGTCGGTCAACATACAAGCTAGGTCAGGGCGCTCATACCCAACCATCGATGTTGTGACTCAGACTCTCATCTATGCCACAACCGAAGAGATTTAGAAGATAAAGGGTTAAATTGTCAATAAGTAGAAAAAAAGATAATATTTTAGAAAGATTAAAGAATTAAAACTGAGATTGAGAGAAAAGAACTGATAAAACTGGAGTGACCTAATTGAGATGAATTTATAGCGGGTGACAAATTGGTAGAAGGACAAATTGGTAGAGAATTACTGAAATGAAATAAAATGAAAGTATGAGGTTCTTTTGAACAATTGATAAACGATGGAGGGTTAATTAAATTATTACTAATATATAAGTATATATTAGTAAAAGAAAGAACAAAAGGAAGATCAGATCAGATGGGGATTCGTCGATCTTCTTTCTTCTCGCGACAGACAGAGACGAGGGAAGATGATCTGAGCAAGCGGCGGGTTGGCGAGCAAGGCAGAGCTCCGGCGACCGGGAGGAGCACCGTTGGCGACTCGGCGACGTGAGGGAGGAGATGATTCAATTTTCTTCTTTCTGTTCTACGCGGCGCTGGCTGGAGGCGAATGGGTCAGAGAGCGACTGAGAGAGCGGATGGACGAGGTGAGTTGGCCGGCACTTGGCGATGCTCGCCGGCGGTTGTTTGGCGGATGGAAGCTGGATGGTAGTTCTTCCATCCTTCCTCTCGTGATAACCTGCAACAGAACAAGAGAAGAGCTCCATCTTCTCAACTCTCTTCATCGATTCAAGAAGGGATTTGTTGTCAAATGATGAATTTCGGCCTTCACAGTAACTGAGGTGGGTCAGTGGGTAGTTGTTTCATTTTCAGTAACAGATTTGATGAAATTCTTAATAGAGCTGAAAAGCCTAAATCGACAAATTGGGGGAAAGTGAATTAATTACTATGATCATGTCCCTTTCTCCTTAATTGCATTAATACCTTTTAAATACTGAGTTATATGGAGAAATTGGAAACCTATTTGATATTTTGATGGAAGGCCGAATTTGTTCATGAGTTCGTGAATTGTTGATGTTTATTTGGATAATTACTATAGGAAGCATTAGTAATGATTTGTTGTGTAAAGGTTGTAGTTCATTCTAGAAAGGTAGTCTTATTGTCAATTGAGTAAAACATGACAAAGCTACATTTTGGCTCAAAGAAGGACCGGATAGGCTTTCAGAATCGGTTATATGATGCATTTCTATTATATGAATATTCATTGATGGTGTGGGCTGTGAATGCACTAAGGATTGATCCTTGGAAGTAATACGTGATATTATTGGAAGAAAGGTGTGAAGAATGATTGATGACCGAAATAAATTATTAGATTGATGATAGAATTCACGATGAAGAAATTGAGCATGAATGATTATTCAAGGTTATTACCGAACCATTGGGAATTGCTAGAGGAAGAACTGAAAAGAATTGCTAGAGCAAGGAGTAAACTGATTAAAGGAAAGCAATGAATGAAGAAGGACAATGAGGGAGGCTCATAACTGACGGACAATGTTAAATAATTCCTAGAAATATTACTGTTATGGATGGTTGTCGAATTGTAAAGATGGTGAACTTCTATTTGTAACTATTGAGGATATATGATTATTATATTAAATACAAGGACATATCTTAGAATAATAATACAAGTGCATTAAATGATTGACTGAGGGAATGTTGAATTAAATATATTTTTAATATTAATAATGGGCTCTTAAAAGGATTAAAATTAAGTAATACAATTATGGGGCTCAAATGATATCACTGATATCAATAACAAGGGAAATACTTAGTAATATGTCCCGAGATAATATTATTGAGAAACATGCTAATGTTGCATGCTCAACAACAATATAGGAAATGAACACGACACTAGTGACTCTATAATATAGAGACCAGAAGATGATACTATCTTACTACTAACTTACAAAGTACCATATAATGATTGATCATTGTCATGTTTCAATGACAACAACACTGTTGGGAGTCTAATCACTGGGAGTTCGGAGAAGTAATCCTAGAAGACCAAACATTGAACTGAGACCACATTAGGAGCTAGAATTACAACATGAATCATCTTCAAAATGTGGAACTAAGAACTGGAACTAGGCTAACTTGCCACGTCAGGATCGACCCTTCTTCCTGGAGGGGGCCGTCACCCCATGTAAGTCCCTTGAACTCTTCTCTCTTTCATTACTTACTTTGTAAGTTACTTGTAGGTTAACTTACTACTTGTTTAAATATATACTCATATCCGTCATATAAAACTTGCAAGGAATATGGCTATGATCATGAACTGGAGAGAATGACGGGATGTACGGCTGCAACTAAAGGACTGCAACAGAAGAAGACTTGGAGGACCTCGACACTATTTACTTATATTTTATTTATTTATTTATTTATTTCTTACTTTGGAAGTAAATGCACTCTGAACCTCGGGTTGTGTCACGACACCCTTAGTTCTTCCGTGAACTTTGCTTTTAAAAACCTTTTAAATAGTTTTACGAAAGATCTTGATAGTTGTGAAACGTCGTTCATCGGAGTTCCCCCTCTGCTCTATCAAGCAGCTGGAACGGTGGGTCACAACAATCGCCGCCCCTAGAAGGACCGGAGCAGCAACACTCCAACCCAGAGCCGTCTCAGGACGGAGCACTCCTAGGCCTGGCATCAGAATCATCTGCGAGAAAGGGACACCCAAAACCCCAGAGTGAGGCCGGCGGACTGTGGTACGCCGGACTTTGACAGAGGCGCGTCGGAGCTGACAATAAGAGCCGAATCGAGCCACACTCACTTGCAAAGATCTCCAGGCAAACGGTAGCAGAGTAAAGACGCCGGACTTGAGGCCGGAACCGAGCAGAAGGGAGCATAGAAGGCCAGGCGGCCATGACAGACCGGAAAAGGGAAGAAAGCAGGAGGCGGCGGGCAGGAAAAGTGAAACCCTAGGAGACATTAGATTCTATAATTATTTGTATGTACATCACAAAAATTTTAAGTCAATCCATTGAAGCATAATAATATGGCATCACACTATGAATTACTATAAGAAATTGAGAACCTCGCTAGACCCTAAACAAAACTCTAATTTTTACTTGAATTTAATCCTTAAATTTTTTATTGCAGAAATTTGGTATACATTGTTTTTATTATCACGCTATTTTCTTACTGCTAAAGTTTGTTAAGAAGGTGGATTACTAGTTTTTTTTTTATATACAAAGGGGTTGGGGTTGGGGATACCGGAGGCTCGAATTCGAGACCTCTACAAATGTCCTCAGGAGCATGATCACTAGGTCAAGTGCTAAGGACTGGATTACTAGTATTTACTTCACGGTATACTGGTAATGCCATAATTGTAACTTGGTTGCGTAATTTCAACAAGTGAGACTCAGTAGGCATATGTGAACAAGAAAATAACCGGAGGCCAACGTTGAGTCTCCTAATTGACTTTAAGACATTTTATTTTTGGTTGAGAAGAGAGATTTGAGGTTTTGGCGGAGCCTGGAGCGACGGAGCCAACGAATTGACGGTGTTGGCTGGAACAAAAAAGGGAAAGGAAGATGAGAGAACAGGGTTCAGTTCAGGGAGTGGAAGAACGACTGGGAGAATGAGTTGATGCATTCGGCGGAGCCGCTGCTAGAAAGTTTCCAGTGAAGTAGTCTGACTGACGCATTCGATTTCCAGGTAACCAAAATCTTGGTTTTACACTCTCTTAACGATTTGGGCACCTCATGGTACCGCATGAGGGAGTTTTCTAGGTTGAGCATCGCAACAAAGATAAGGGTTTTTCCTGAGTTTAGAAAAAATACGGATTGGAGAAGAGCCAAAGTGTTGATTCCTGAGATTGTATTCTTAATAGCTAGTATATAGAAGTAGGGTTATAGTAAAACCTAATAGGAACAGACTTACACCATGACTTGTTCCACAAGTAAACAAACTAGGACTTGGGGCCCTTTTAGGTTGTACAATAGAAACCCTTGTCCTAGATTAGGTAGAAATATGTTTTAATAGCTAGTAGTAATATTTTGTAAGCCAGAAAACTTAAGAAAACATATTGGTTAAC
>JBBYHH010591598.1:0-10645 GCA_038382905.1 Daphne laureola
GGGAGAATTTGGCTGCAATGGAAAGGACATGTTTCTTATGATAAAAGAGTCTATAAGTATAATAGTATTATTTTTTTACCATATTCAACAATCTTAATAAGTTCATTTTGTTTTCGCAACTATTACCATGTCTCACTTGAAAAATATTGGGAGCATAATTACCAACAACTGATAGTATTAACTAATTTGAAGGTTAATTGACACTATAAACTTGCCACTTACCTAACATAGCTGAGATTAAAGCGGAAGCATGATGATTATTGTGATTTCCTATTCAGCAAACTTAGATGCTCAATATCATACACATGGAAAAAAAAGTGAGAATGCAACAATGTGAGTAATAATGTTTTTTTAAGCAATAGGAGGCTTCAAAGTTGAAAAATGTGGGTATTAAAATTCACCTCACAAGTGAGCATTTTATAAGCGAATTAAGTTGGTTTAAAAAAAATGGAAAATAGGGAGCTTGTGGTGTGAATTTGAGAGTGGAAATCGTGGAAAAAGCTTCCCGTGAACAAACCGTGGAAAATCGAAACTCATACTCATATCAGAATGAATTCTTTTTGAAGAGATCCAGACTGTGTAAGTCGATCCTTACTGTTTCGCTCATGAACTGAAGGCGGTGAAGTAGCTGTGCGAGAATGGTAGAGACTGAGTCAGCGTAAGAAGGGTTGGTTCGACGAGCCATTATTGGACATTCGAGGGAGAGTGGCTGGAGGGGATGGTGAATTGAGGATGGGCAGAGTTAGAGGCAAACACATCGGTGGTTACAAGCAAACAATTTGGTGGTTTCGATGGTAACTAAATATCTATAACCTAGTAATAAAGTTCTTCTCTTTTGATTTTCAAGTTAATTTATGTAGGGTAAAACCAATCAAGCAAACACCTCTTTGTTGATTTGTTTTTGATAAACTTGCAGATACTTTAGCTAAGAATCAAAGTGGCGAGCTTGTGAAGCTACTCACGAAAGCATGGAAACAAGACAAACCAGTAAGTCAAATTGTATGCAGCTACAGTCACAATGACCAATATCAACCACATCAACTGTTTCCTTAGCTGCAATAACTTGATATTTGCTACCTGTTGTTTGTTTGTTTTCTGCACTTGTAACTTGAAGTTGGATCAACAGAACAACTATGAACTGATTGACACGGTGTCTTCACATACCAGTAATGTTGTCATATGAAGACACATTAGTAGTATAAATTAGGATAATTAAGCCTCCATTAAATTTGATTACTTGCCATGTTTTCTTTGTGCTGGGTGTTAACATACTTGAGATTGTCATTGAGATTAGAAAGAATCTTATATTAGTGTGCTTCAATTTGATTACCTGGCATGTTTTCTTTATGCTCAAGTTTATATGATTGCATACCTTGCCCCAGTAATCTGGACTTAGGACAGTGGGTAAAATAGAATTGTTGAGTTATTGACATGTTTTCTTATTGTGCTGGGAGTCATTTTTGTTGCTTGAACACCTAAAAAATCATGTTCTTCATCATCTGGTTGTTGGAATTGGAGGCTAATTGATATGAGATTAATTAGTAAGTACTGTTAATAAGAGAGAGTGTTAAAAGTGTTTTCTTATTATGGGCATACAAGTTCCATTAGGTGGTGTCGTGGTTTAGTTTAGTATGTATGCTTTCGTTTGTCGGGATGAAGTTTTTCTTCATGTTTGAGGGAGGGAAGGCAGAGGCATGTGGTATGGATTATGAAATCTCTTTCTTGTCTGGTCTGGTCTGGTCTGTGATCACAACAAGAAGAATTACCATAATATACTATCTTATCATAATAAGACGGAGGAGGAAAAGGAAGAAGAACATGAAAAACCAATCAAGCAAACACCTCTTTGATATAGAAGCAAAACTGAAAAATGCACAAAGTTGTTCAATTTTATTTGCTCTAGCTGCACATGTTGAATTGGATTGCTGAGTTATTTGGAACTTATAATGCTTATGTTTGTTTAATTGAACCTCTTGTTCTTCATCAATTTTTTCTTCATCAATTTAGTTCAGTGGTGGTTGCTAAGTTTATACTCATTTTGTTTTTCTGAATCATTACCTTGCTCTCGTTTTCTAGGCTTGAATTAGTGGAGGGCGACTTTTGATGTTCAGTTTGCCAAGGTTGTACTTTTGCCTCGCTCCTAATACACACCATTTTCACAAATTTTTCCATCCACATTTTTGCTCACAAATTAACTTCTTTAAACGATGTTGACTGTCAGCAAATATAATTCTAGAATTTCAGTAGAAGCTCAACTGTCTATGATCAATTGGATGGTCTTCTTTTTTGGGCTCAATTAAGGGGAATGATAATTTTTTTCTAAAAAATTGAGAATATGTATTTTGATTGATAGATAAGATATATGTGAGTAAAATAATTTGAAGAAAATATTATTTTATAGAAAATTGATGGGTTTAAGATTGTTAAATGTATTAGGATTAAGAAAGTTGGATTTTTTTTTTTTGTTGAGAAAAGTGGATGGTGGTGAACTGAGCTGATCAAACGATTCATCTCGAAGTGTGCAAGGTATGTAAAGGGTGTCTTCAAAAGTTATAATCTGAGAAAAAAATGTTGCTGTATTTTGAAAAATAGATGAAGATTTTGTGAGAGAGTAATAATTGAAAGTTTGAATTAATTTTTTTTGGAGAAAAGATTATGAAAGAACAGGACCTAAGATTAGATGAGGATCAGATTAAATATCCCTCTTAGCTACAACAACACGGTTTAGAAACAAAGCAAAGTGATTTTATGATGGTATCAACTGAGCGTAAAATGTCAGTGATGAGATTAATGTTAGATGGGTTGTTTATAGAGCAGTGTGCTTAAGTAAAATGAAGAATAATATAATCTCTTGAGCTTGCTATTAAAACTGTGAGGATCCTTTTATTTAAAGAAGCATGTCTTTAATTTTTAGTAGTAGAGTTAGTTGTTAGAATTATTGGTTGACCTCCCAACTAATTTCATGTTCTAGGAATTAGAAGTCTTAGCCTTTATTTTAGTATGTTGAATTTGTTTGTTTTTGTTTTTGTTAATTAGTGGTTCATTTTTTTGTTTGTTAAATTAATTTAACTAATTTGATGGCTTATTTTTAAGTGTTATTGTAGAAAATCATGAACCTCTTGGCTCCACTTTGGTTATCTAGAACTAAAGATGCCAAAAATCTCTGATCGTCGTCTCGTTCTATTCATCCTTGAACAACAGATGGCCATGTCTATTGGTATTGACGAGGATGAGGATATGTTGGAGGACTTATACGATGCCTATATTTTAATAAACAATTCACGTTACCTCAACAATCGAGTAAGATCTCCACGCTCCACAGAGTTCTTATTGAATTGTGCGCTCAACCTAAATGCTACAGAATTCCAACAGAACTTCAGGTGTGACTTTGAGTCATTCAACCGCTTAGTAGAACTTCTGAGACCGTGTCCTGTGTTTCACAACCAGAGCAGGTGTCCCCAAACTGCAGTAACATGGCAAGTCTGTATTACCCTCTGGCGTCTTAGACACAATGGGAACGGGGCAGCCACCACAATGCAGTCCATGCTATTTGGCTTTGGCGTTGGAACCGTTGTTCTGTTTACCGATAGGGTTATCATGACATTATTGCAGGTTGGATGTAGTTAAATTTTATGGCCTAGTATTGAACGAAGAAGGGAGATCAGACAGGTTATGGAGGCAAAGGGCTTTCCAGGATGTGTTGCCTTTGTTGACGGGACCACCATTCCTCTATTTGAGAAGCCAGCTATCGATGGAGAATGTTACTAGGACCGCAAACATCGATATTCCATCAACATGCAAATTATCTGCGATGTTGATAGACGTATCATTGGCTTTTCCTGCGGCTGGCCTGGCGCTATGCATGATGCTGGGTTATGGAGAAAGTCATCACAAGAGAAGAACCCAAAAAATTTCTTCACCCAAGGGGAATACATAATTGGGGACTCGGCCTATGGTGTGTCTAGCTACCTTATTCCTGCATACACGTCCCCTGCAGCAAACATCCAAATGAACAAAGAGTTCAATTATGTCCTGGCCAAAGCAAGAGTGAGGAACGAGCACAACATTGACATTTTGAAAGGAAGATGGTCATGTTTGCGTGAGCATCGACAGCAAGTCATATTAGCAAGGGATGTGCAGACGATCATCCGAGTTTCAACTGCTGAGTTTCAACTACTGAGTTTCAACTACTTGTGTAATTTTGCACAACATGTTGGCTAATCTGGGGGACTCGTGGGAGGAGATGTTTAGAGAAGTGAATCCAGTGGAGGTCTTTGTAGAAGAAAATCTAGAAAGCACTGAAGTAGAACGCGCAACAGTTTTTAGAGAGGAAGTGAAAACTTATGCCGTTGATAAAAGTTATATCAATGACATACTTCCCCTTGCTAAATGACAAAATCAATGGTACTTTTCACTAGTTTCATGTTTTTTTATACTAAAATCAATGACAAAAACATTTTTGTTACATTTAATATTTACTTATGTTTCCTTTTAATTTGTAGCATGTTAAAGGATTAACCTCAATGCAATGCGTTCGGTTCTTTTGGTAGGGTTCTTCGAATCAGCATTTTGATGGGGTTATCATTATTTTGTGTCATGAAACAGTTGTCCAATGTTTCATGGCGTGTGATTCAATTGTGAATACTTGAATATTTTTTGTTTCTAGTACCTGTATATCAGTATTTTATAAATCTGCCTAGCTAGAGAAAGGTTAAGTTAGAAAAGCAAGGGGGGACTCGAAAAGTTGTATATCTTTTGTTAAAAGATAGGTACTTATAATGATGATGGCATATTATTATACTTATAATGACTGGTGGCCTTTTTTTATACTTATATCTTTTATACTTGTAGGTACTTATAATGCCTGTTATAGCTTTTTAAATTTCTCCTAAATCTCCAGTTTCTGTTTAATTCTTGTATAGTTGGATGAATTCAGGGTTTGCACTTGTTGGTGAAGGACCTGGAGCTGTTTTCTGGAATTCATTGGCCAGGGTGACTTCATCATGGTATGTTCCTTGACCATTTGGTTAATTCTGAGTAGATGAACTGTTTCCTCTGCTGCATATGTCTAGTGTCACGTTCCTTAGCATTATGTTCACTTTACATCCCTTAAAGGAATGGCATGTAAAACAATTTAGCAGGTAGCTTTTATATGAAAAATGATTTGACTGCTACTAGAAAAGCTAGTGGACTGTCATCTTCTAAGTCCCTCTTCTCTTTTCTGTTGGAAGAGGCATTGAAGTATATATCTGGAGGTCCCGACCCTCCCCCATACACTTGTGTTTCTTCTGTTCTGTTCTCTCCCCATATAAGGTCTTCTTATGAGAAGGGACGTCTTCGTGAAAATTTTCATTCAAAAGCTTCAGATTAGAAGTCTTGTGAGTCATGTGGGAAGGTTAGTGAAATATTCCATTCAACAGTTTTCCTTATTAATTTTAATAATATTGGTCTTTTATTTTGATTTCTTCTTGGTGAGGATGGCTTATGGTAATCCTTTGCAGCAGGTGCATTGTGGATGCATTGTCTCAATTCATGCATACATGTTGTTGGATGCAGGAGGAGTTGAATGTATAGCATGTGCAAAGAAAAATGATACTTTGGTAAGCGCTAATCATATTTTTTATTCAAAAGAATGTAGGGTAGGTAACTATGTCAAGTGGATTCTTCATTAGTTATTGGTTTCCCAGAGTAATACTTTAACTTCATGTTTTTGGACTTCATTCTCTGTCACATTCAATAATCTTTAGATGGAAAGGATTTCATCCCATCCAAGTATGGTAAACAACTATTTTGACATCTGAGTCACATAGGCTATTTTCATGGTTTTCTGGTAGAGAAATGTTGGGTCTGTTCGCATTATCACGGTTTCAATGAAACCGTGATATTGTCTTTAATGCAGAATTCAAGAATAAGTCTTATATTATTTCAAAAGTTGAAAAATGTTCCAACATTTGTAAATCTAACGTTTTAGTCCCTAAGCTTAACTAATCCACCATCCCAATCCCCACCACCCTAACATCGCCACGCCATCCGATTCTTCCCCATCCAACAACCAGTGTCACCGGAGTATATCGCTGAGCTACAGTTGTTGTGGATGTCACCGAATCTTCACCGACACCGTCATCACCATGTGCAGAGTCTTAGTTCACCGCGCAAAGCTCGATATCCTAGGACCTCCAACGTTTAGGTCTGCAGAAATCAATGATGCCCATGTCGATTCGAACAGTCACAGAAATGGCTTGTCCTGCCACTGATTTGTACTCGTCATGCCATCCGGCCTATGTTGCGGTCGTCTCTCCAAGCTCTCAGATGGATGGCGACGGTGATGAGAAATCTGCAGATTTGTGCAGAAAATCGATCGCAAATAATAGCGGTGCTGGGTTACCCTCGACTTGATGACAGAAGCGAATCGTTGGTCAAGCTTGTGGGTGGCGCAAAGTAATGGTTGGGAAGACAATGGGGTGATTGTAGAGTTTTAAAATTGAGGGAAACTTTGTGAAAGTTTACATAAATAATGGTAACCTAATAAGTTTGTCACTGTAACTCATTATCACGGTTTCGTGAAACCATGATAACGCGAACAAACACGTTAATGTAATGAATTTGCTGAAGCAAGATGTATACCTTCCTTCCCTCTCAACAGGTTTGTTGATAGAAGTTTTATCTGACACTAGGTCTTTTCTGAGATAACATTCTATGGTATGGATTGTATATGTTGTTCTAGGTGACACAAAAGGATCATTTTTTTTCTGTTCGGCCATAAGTAATGGTAATAAGAAAATGATTTCTACAATTGCAGATGTTGGTGGATTTTTTGGTAACCCTGAACCTGAGCTATTGGTGCATTGGTATCAAGTAGGTGCTTCCTATCCTTTCTTTAGGTGCGTTGTTTAATGTTAGGTGATTCTATTATGGAAAGAATGCTTCAGATTTGTTTGTTCCTAAGTGGGTTTTTCTTAGAAGTAAGTACTACTTACTATTAAGACTTTTAGATTCTGAGAAACTTAGAGGCTGGATGGAGCACTTGCTGCAGTTCAGTAGTTGCAGAAACAGGTTTTCCTTGAATTCTTAGGGTGTATCGAATGGAGGGACTTCATATGAATGGAAACTTTTGTCTATCTGCAGCTTATTCATCATGGATGGATCGTTTGCAGAAATGGGAGAGTGCCTGAAGCTACGTCAGGAGTAATGCAAACTATTTAGTTATGAAGTAGATAGTTTTAGATTTCACCTTTCGTTACAACAAAGAGTTGAGATGAATCTGATTTCCTTTTTTTGATATGCTTGTAACATCAGAACTCAAGTTCTTAACTTATTTGTAACCAATATAATTTTTTGGATATAAATGACTGTTTCAATCATACTATATATGTTTATTTCTAATTAACACAACAATGCATCTTGTCTTAAAAGATGGTTGATCTAATTGTTGTTTCAAATGAATAAACAGGAGTTGGTGCAACATCCAATACTAGCCAAATGGATACATTCAGATCTCTTTAGAGATAGCACCACCTGCAAGTTCATAACAAAGAGAAAATGACAATTAATTTGAACTTGATCATTTTCTAAAGTAAACTCCTGCATAGCTTGAAACAACATCACAGTACATCCATAAGTATTTTTGCATCATGTACATCCATAAGTATTTTTGCAAACGCATACTAGTACAACCACAGTAAATACAGTATGTTTACAAAAGCATGGACAAAATTTCTTTGATTTCCTCGGGTGACTTTCCATCTGCAAGCATGGTTTGCAGCAATGCAAACCTCCTCTCCCTACATTTCCCTGCCTTCTCTTTAGCACGTCTCACTCTCTCATCCTCCTTGTCTTCCATGCACCTAACTTCCCTTTCTTCTCGCTCTATTTCCCATTTCAGTTGCTCAAATTTTAGCCTTTTTTCCTCAATGGTTACAAGAGCAGCAGCCTTGGCGGATGCACAATCTTGAATTGTTTATGCCAATTGGTTGCGTTCCTACGTTAGATTTTTGTTCTCGAAAGGATTTGAAATTCCTTTCTGTGATCCCTTTTCGACTTCTTTGCATCATTGCTGTCCAACATAGCATGTCGTTTATTGTTAGCAGCTGCCATTGGGGATGCATCTAACTCACTAGGGGAAATATCATCATCCTCAGGTTCAGGCCCGACCGTTGCCTGCTTCTGCTCAGATGGTGGGCTGAGGACGACCTCTTCACTGCTGACCACAAGGGTATGGGGAATTATTCCAACTCAGTTGCATTTGTTGTAATATCATGAGACCCCAAACTATCAATAATTGCAATTGCTAGATCGTCATCCATATGGTTTGGAACCTCTTCGACATTGAGCCTAGTTGCACAATAGGATTAGATAACCAAAACCTATGGAAAAAGCCAAAAAAAGAAAGAGCATCATCTTCCAATATATCATGCAACCAAACAAGGATAGACCTGAAAGTTCAAGCAACTTTAATCACATCAAACCAATGCCCAGGGACAGAATTTAATTTCTGAAAATAAGGATAAACATCATGGCGTGGACTTATGCTACTAATATAAAAAAACAACTTGGAAAATTATATCTGAAAGCCTTATGGAAAGCATGCAATTATACTATCAAATTGACATATAAGAAGCTAAAAAAGGTCCGTGATCAAAACACCAAAGTGAAATCATTAAATCACTACTTATGCATCATGTCACCAGCTCATATACAAAACTATTATCAATTCTCACTTAAACATTCAACATATCTGAGGACTTCATTGAGGTCAGTTCCTGGACTAATGCTACCACTATCGAAAGTTGCAGAAGGAGTGACATTGGGTCGTTCCCCAACCAGAGCATGTATTCGCTCATAATAGGGGCACAACTTGTCCAGCTTCGCCTGGACTGTGTGGATATTTCACTTCCTATCATCGTCTGTTACGCCAAAACCAGTTGCACTTCTACTCTCACGGGTAGCTTTATACTTGTTGAAGTACGTACGCCAGCGGTCATCCATGAATTTGTGGTCTACCTTATACTTACCTTTGAATTTATTGTTAATGATGGTGGCTAATTCCTTCCATGCCTCAATTTTGCGAGGAGGTTCCACTCCTACCTCCGTCTTTCCAGATACACCAAATATCTTGGCCTTATTCTGCGGATCCTCTAGGAAGTTAAGTATCATTGCGTACTGCTCGCTATTGAATTTGGAGTTTTGTTGGATGGACATGGCGTCATTGAACTTTCAAAGTACAAACTAAGAACACCAGTTAGCACACTACAACTATTTCAATACAAATGGGGATGAAAAGAAAAAGAATCCAGTAAATCAATACAACATAAGAGGAAGTCAAACATTTCATTTAACCACTTAAAGTAGCAGCAAACTCTTTTAAACCCTGGACCACATACTCAAATTCTCATTTTAGCTTCAGCACAGAGTTAGTTCAAATAGAGGATTTTCCCACATTATTAAACCTGGTTTTTCAATTCAAAATCAACTAAGTCAACTTTACATTTTAAGCCATCATGTCCTTTAACTAACTAATCATCAACCATATCACTAATTTAAGTACTGTTATTTCTTTTTTCTTTTTTAATAACTTTTGTCATCATGTTCTTTAATAACTTTCAAGTCAGTCAATACAGAAACAAAGAAATTTAAATAGTTAGTGGGATGAATTGGAGGAATAATAGTATAAATTAAAAGAAATAATACATACTAAAAAAGATGACATGAGTTAGTCAATTAGTTTCTTAGTAAAATACTTTAATACAGTAATTGGGTTAATCATGTGAGTTATTCAAAGGCTGTCAGTAAATTATAAGCTCAGATGACTAGCATGATATTCTCCACCTGCGCAGTTAAAGATATTATAATTGAGATAAGGATGTAAAGATATTATTATAAAACTATTTCCTTAATTTATACTTTTTTATATAAAAATTTGAAAGTACTAATACCCATTCTCTTCTTGGTTACAGCTATAACCATCATGTTGAGTGCTTCACAGCAAACCAAAACACTCGTCCAAAACTCTATCAACTTCCTTCTCTTTTCATCCTCTTCTTCATGTCTTCTCCTTTCACCCTAATCACTCCCTCACCTCCTTTTCTCATTTATTCCCAGGCCAAACCACGAATGTTGAGTTTTGACTTAAATTATAAAATTAAAAAGAAGAATGATTAAAAGTATTGATGGATCCAAATTGAAGAAAGATGAGATGGAATCTGGTTTGTGGTTAAGAGTGGATTTATTTTGTGTAAATTAATTTCATTGTAACATGTGCAATTAATTGGAGTAGAATGAGTGGTGAGTTTTGAAGTTTCAAACTTAATGTTGTTATAGGATTCAGTGTTTTCGTAGGTTTAGGTAAGTGTGTGGTAAGTTTAGGACTTTTAGTGAGAATAAGATTAGTAATTATTTTGGTGTAAGATTATTTTCTTGATAAGTAAGTTTAGGAGTCCTAGTATAAGTGAGATTTTATTTCTTAATTAGAATGTGATTAGTTTTGGTTGTAGCCTATATAAAGACAAGTAGTGTTAGAGTTTTGGGTATGAGAGAAAAGGCAATGTAGTGGAGAGACAAGATGTGAGGGTGAAAAAAAGAGAAGAGAGGTCCAGAAGCCGGGATGGCTAGGACGGAAGTCTTTTGTAGTTCTCATATCATGTCGAAG
>JBBYHH010591709.1:0-10644 GCA_038382905.1 Daphne laureola
TAACTATGGGTGAAATTGTCTTTTCACACTCTTTCATCCATTTAAACGACACAAGTAGACATAAAGGACTCCAATGGGTCGCGCAACTTAAAAATAGGAACATAATGAAGCGAAAAATTAAAGTGAGACCATAATAGGTCGCAAACATAAAAACAAGTACTCTACGCGAATTTTACTCATGAGTTTTGTATAGTTTGCAATCAATCATTGGTTTTACTAGCTCAGCCTACACGTCATTTTCAAGAAAGTGAGCATCATTATTAAAACTACTAGCATCATAATCCATTGTCCGGGTTTATTTACCTACTAGTGGGTAAAACCACTACAAGTGAATAGACTAATATGCCCTCAATTTAATAACTAGATCAAGTCTTATTCTCTCTTCTAAATGCATTTTCTCCAGAAACTTCACATTCTTACGTTCAACTATTTCACAGAGCCTTCCAATCTTCGCGATCGTCGCCGAGTCCGAGCCAACCGCTGCCAAATCATGGCGGCTCACCAATATGACTCCAATCTTCGAATCCAAAGATGCTCTTCTTTCTAAATCACTCGTTTCTCTATTTTCGATGGAGAAGGCGGCATTTCCGGCGTTTCCATTCCACTTCCTCCATGGTTTCTTCGGTTGGTGATCTTCCTCAACGCCTTCGTCGTTTTCAAGAACAAGTTGGAGAATCAGATCTCGATGATTCGATAGCAAGTGACAGTTAACGACCTTCCAGATCTCAATTTGGATCTAGAAAGATGATTGGCATCTCCAAACTTCGGTGACCTCCAGTTGCGGAGATGATCTACGGTAAAGGACAAAGGCGGGTCTGTCAATCGCAACTTTATCAATGATTTATCTTGCCGATCGACGTCAATCGCCAACCACTGCGGACAATGTTTCCAGATCTGGAGTTTGGTGCTTCAACTCGGACTACTATCGTTCTAACGACAAAAAATGGAGAAAGACGTAGCCATGTAATTCGGAGGTGAGGAACAAGACAATTTTCAGTTCTAACGATGTTTATCGGAGGGAGGCAAATACTAGATGGTGTGCTGATTGCAAATGAAATAGTAAAGTGGACCGAGGATGCCAAGAAAAAATTACTCCTTTTCACTGCTGATTTGGCAAAGGCATACGACTGTCTAAACTGGACTTTCCTGGATAAGATAATGGAGTAAATGCGGTTTCGGCTAAAGTGAAGAAAGTTGATACACGAATGCCTGTTTTCTGCTAGAATTTCAGTTCTCATAAATGGGAGTCCGACCGCATAATTTGCAATGGAAAGAGGGGTCTGAAAAGGTGACCCACTGTCACCCTTTCTTTTTGTGATTGCAGTAAAGGCTTTTAATGTACCTTTGATGGAAGTGTGAGAGAATGGTGTTTTCAAGGGCGACAAAGTGGGGACTGATCAGTTGGAGATTTCTTGTTGATTTTAGATCCACCATTAACATGTTTTACATGTTATTCAATCTCAATCATGTGTAATACATACATATTCATCCCTTCAATTTTTCAGATTTCATGTAAATTTGTAGCATGATGTTTTGTTCAAATCATGCCTCTTTCATCATTCACACATCAAGAAAGGGAGTAGAAGATCCTAGCATGATACTAAAGAGAAGAGAAGTACCTTTGTTCTTGGAATACAACTTAAGTAAGTTAATCATTGCTCCTAAACGTGTGCTCCAATCTTCTTAATTGATGAATACCAAGAACACCTTGAATTGTAAGCCCATTTGAGACAATTTGCCCCCCGTAAATACATCTTAAGAAAGTTACCAAGCCCCCTTGCCCTTTTCAAGGGCAAATACATTGTAACAACCACCTAAATGGCGAAGGGGTGCCTTCCTAATGGAACCTCTTTGCCTCTTGAAGGCTCCTATAGGCTGGTTACACCTTGGTAACTTCCAAGAGGTGTGTCACATGTGCCTAGGTGCATACACCTTGCACCTTTGGTGTTCCTTTTACCAAAATACCCTTATTTTGTCCAAAAAGGCACTAATGGGTGTTACCACTTATAAATCAAGGGGAAACATCACATAGATGTTAAAAATGATCACATCACATATATTTGAGCTCTCATGAGTTCCTTTTAGTTCACTTTTAGCTGGAAGTTACTTCTTCATCAAGACTAGCTCACTTGAGCTGAAGTTAGCTACTGCTAGCTAACTTGAGCTAGAGTTAATTACTTGTGAACTAAATTGAGCTAGTACTAGCTACTTTTACCTAGTGTGAGCTAATGTTAGCTACTTCTAGCTAACATGAGTTGGGGTTATCTACTTCTACCTAACTGTAGCTTGAGTTAGATACTTCTAGCTAACTTGAGTTAGAATGGAGATGACTATAGCTACTTCTAGCTATAGTGAGGTGACAATGAGCTGGATTTAGCTACTTCTAGCTAAAATGAGCTGGTGTCAAGCTACTCCTACCTCCTGTGAGCTGGAGTGAGCTGGCATGAGCTGATTTGAGCTAAGTATAGCTAGTTATAGTTAGAGTTGAGCTAAGGCGAACTACTTCTAACTGCCCTTGAGCTCTCATGAGCTGAGTTTAGCTACTTCTAGGTAAACTAAGGTGAGATGAGCTGAGGGAAGCTACTTTTAGTTGCCCTCAAGCTATGGTGAGCGAAGCCCAACTACTTCTAGCTGAGTGGAGCCTAGGTGAGCTACATATAGCTTCCTCTGGGCTTAAACTTAGCTCTATGAGCTTAAGTACTATCTCAAAAAAGCTCTTGGTACGCCAAGAATTTCAACAATGTATTACTTAATTTTCATCAACGTGTTGATAAACCACTCATCAATGTGTTGATAAACTCAGAGTGATACAAATAGTATTTTTGTACTATGACAGAAACTTATCAGATATGGAAGCATATATTGATTTCAAGGTTGATCAATAAAGATGATACTAGTAAGCACTGAATATCACAGTTAAGGGCATGCTTTTGTATCAGTATTGATATGATAAACTCATAACAGTATATCTAGGTGATCAATGCATCTAAGAGATGATAGTTTATCCTTGTAGGTATGATCAACTAGTTCATGGAATTGTATACAACAAGTGATAACAAATGATAGTCTGTCCATATCAATTTATTCATGGAGTTTCATATAACTCACAAATAATAGATGATACTTTATACTTATCAAATTTATCATGTTTCTGGCATGTATTTGCATATGATTAGGCAACACGCATGTTCAATAATGCATGAGAACAATGATACTGAGTATGAACACTATACATTAGATCATATTAGAGAGATAGTATTTGCATTTCAACAGATAAGAATACAAGTAATGTAGTTGTTGTGATATACTAGTGATGTCCTTTTTAAAAGGGTTTGACAGGTCATGTGTATCTTAATATGAATATATGTACTAAAGAAAGGGTTTAGACTCCCAACTTTCAAACTAACATACACAGAAAACAAAGTTAATGATCAAATCAAACAGGCTATGCAGTTAACATGGATCAATGCGTTGATGAACTCTATCTCAATGTGTTGATTGAACATACAGCAGATTGATTAACAAGATCAACAATATGAAATAGTTTAAAGGAAAGAGACATATATATTACTGAAATAAAAAGGTTGATTATAACCTAATATATGGTGTCTTGGTAGATATATCAGGCACTAAAAAGGAAAAAAAACTTAAAAAAACTAAGAGTTAAAGATCTAATCTTCTTCTGACTCTGTTCCTTCATAATCAGACTCAGAGGATTCTTTCTTTCTTTTCCCTGCTAGCTCTTGAGTTGATTGGAGTGTTGCTTGATAATTTTCCATATTCCTCACCCAACTTCCTTTTTCTTTCTTAAATCCTCCCTTCTTGAATATGTGGTC
This sequence comes from Daphne laureola, assembly GCA_038382905.1. Classification (NCBI taxonomy): domain Eukaryota; kingdom Viridiplantae; phylum Streptophyta; class Magnoliopsida; order Malvales; family Thymelaeaceae; genus Daphne; species Daphne laureola. The sequence continues at coordinate 3,837 of JBBYHH010591709.1, forward strand.
AGGAAGAAAGTTTATATAGCCAAATCCTACTGGCTTGTCATCTTCCTGCACTAGTCCAGCACTTGATAGGAGTTGGGAGACTAGGGCTAGGTAAGGGAGGTACTTTGTTCCCTTCTTGGTAGATGCAGCAGATTCCATATACTCCAGCACCCTTTGTGTGAAGTCAATCTTCAACCCTTAAATTATTCTGTACATCAGGGTGAGATCTCTCTAGGTGACATTCTAGGTTCCCTTTTTGGAAAGGAGAACATAAGTAATTACCCATTAGAGAGCCCTGCGGCTGAGTTCAGTGAAGAGACCAGGGGAGTACTAACCTAAAAGTCACAGCTTTTAGTCTGCTAGCTCTGGAAAGAAGTACTTGTATACCTTCTCTAGTAGTTCTGAGTCCTTCTCTTCTTCCTTAGAATTCTTGATGCCTATTGCCTCTATGACCTTTGCTTTGGAGAACATGACTATTTTTCCATTCACATTGGATGTGATCACAGTCACATTTATTTTCTTCCTCATCCAACTTCCAAGTTCGAGTAGAATTACACAACCAGATGAGGATATATTGACATTCCTAGTTCTAGGATATCACAGAGGTTGTACTTCTCTAGCCAGTTCACCAGATCAACAAGCCCTAAACTCAACAGCTCACTTCTATCAACGTGCTGGTAAAGTCTTTCAAAAGAAGAGGCATCAAAAGTTACCTCTTTCTTTGGTGTTAATGGCTTGACCTTGATAGCCTTTGAGGGCTTGGCAGGAGCTTTTGGAGGGCTTTGCGGTTTGAGTTTGGGAACAGGAGGAGTGTAGAACTTTTTCTTCTTTATGTCTTTCAGCTCTTCAGCCATAGCCTTTTTCTTTCCTTTCTTAGCTGCAGTGAGCTTCCTTTTCTTCTTGGCAGGTTCCTCAATAACTTTCTTCTTCTATGGTTGCCTCTTTGTGGTAGTCCTTACAGTGATCTATGTCACTTCTTCTTCTTCTTATAAGGAGGTGGTAGAGGGTGGAGAGTCTATCAGACTCTTCTTTTTCTTATTCTTGGATGCAGTAGTATCCTTTGTTGGCTTGGCTAAGGTTTGAATAGTAGTAGCTAGAAGCTCTAAGGATTCACTGGGAGTAGGAGGAGGAGGAACTACTACTACCTAGGATCTGGTTCTTTTTCTTGAGAAGGAAATGAGGGTTTTGATAGGAGGAGAAGTTGAGGAGAGCTCTAAGATTTCTTCGAAGGTGAGAGGAGCGAAGTCATTTTGTGAAGAGTGAAGCTTCTCTGAGTTTTTTCAGCTTCTTTCCCTGTGGTGGTGACAACTTCTCTTGCTGTGGGATTTTCCTCTTGTGCTTCAGGATCAACGCGTTAATTTGTACCGGTATCAACGTGTTGATTTTTTTTCTCTGTTGGCACCATTTCTTCTTTTCAAGACTCTTTAGGAGTTGTGAGGAGAAGTAGAGTAGAATGAGGTGAAGGAGGATAGACCAAGATATGTGTGACCACCTCTAGAGAAAGAGTGGGTTCTCCTTTGCCGAGTACAAAGAGCACATGATTGAGAATTTGGTTATGATCGGAAATTTAAGAACTTAAGAGGAGAGTAAAGGCTGAAACTATAGAAGAGTTTAGAGCCTTGGATGTGTGAGAATGACTTGAGGGATTGAGTATTATATGGAGGCAGAGAGGAGCTAGGTTTAGGCCACCGAAAGGAAGGATTTCTTCGAAGGTGATCGAGTGCAAGTTGGTGCAATGGATTTCTACACCAAATCACTTTCTCAAATTTAAATTTATAAATCTCATTATTCACGATCTAATCAATCCTAGTATTGTGGCTCAATAAATGAGGGTCAAACCCAAGAGATAGTGGGGATGAATTTCTAAGTTCTAATGTGAAAAATACCTATCGATATGAAAAATGGCGACTATGATGATGACAAATTCGTGGATGAACAGTAACAATGTCGAAATTGTATGAAAAATAGTAACTTGTTGTGCAAGAAATGCAAGGGTAAAAATGTAAAATGCTTAAAAATAGGGATTCAACAATTCTCAAAGTTATCCTAGGGTATCTTTAGCCTAATCAAGGGGGTTTTCTATGCCTAATACCTCACAATTAGATGTATACACGAAATTTGGTCCGGTTTTCTCTCGTACAACCGTCCTCCCTCTCACTAGGAAACCCATTATTAGGCACCCTCATTCTCCAACAACGAATCCCTTGAGGTATAAACAACAAGCAATAACTACTAATGGATCAAATAAGGTTCTCTCAAACTCCTAAATGATCCACCAATTGATTCTCTTTAGTCTAATTCGTCAGAAGCTCTCTCGAGCATTCTGACAAATACAAAATCGCATGTAAATGTAAAGCTAGCATACTATACTCATGATACATGATGGTACAAGGGTGATCTATCTGAGGTTTACAAGGCTTAACTACACCAGCAATAGGAATTTACTCAGGTCCTCTCGGACCCCAAGTAAGCCTACCAATCAATATCAGGGGTCTATGTCTATCAAAGCTCTTTCAGGTATTTGATCGAACACCTAGATGGTATGCACGTGTAAGTAGCGACCAAGCAAGCATACTATGATGGAAAACACACAAAGAGGTTGAAATCAAGCAAGAATAGTCATGGAGATTTATTACTTGAGTCCTAAACATGATCATACTAAGACATAGCACTAATCACACTCTAGTAATGCTGAAATTAGATATGGACAACAACTAATAGCATTCTAAATGATGCAATATAAAGAGTACAGGCTAGAATTCACCCATATATTGCTTCTCCATAAGTTATCCCTTCAACCCTCAAGGAATTGAGGTTGAAGGGCCGAAATCCCAAGCACAAGATCATTTTTCATAGCTAGGGTTTATGCCTAAAAACTAACTTATGAAATCTTATCTAAGTTAGTCTATATATACTAAAACTAATGCCTAAATTACCCCAAAAACTACAGTTACTAAATATGTTACAGTCCACCCCAGCATGTTGGTAATTATTCAAAATATTTTATTCAGGAACCAGATTCTACAGGGTCGGGACTCCGTTTTAAGCATACGACGCACATTTTCTATTAAGTATGATGTCCTGGGACTTTAGTTAAGGTTTATTTGTGTGGGAATCCATATTTTGGAATTTGTGTGTGGATTCCAGACTATTTCACCAAAATTCATCTCAGAGGGCAAAATGGTCATTTTTTTACAGAATGGGGGGAAAATGGAAATATTTAGTGGTAATGGATGGAAGGCAAATGAGAAAGGCATTTTAAGTTAGTACGTGAATTTTGGGCCGTTTTGCCAAAATTGACCCCAGAGGACAAAATGGTCATTTTTGAAAATTGAACAGAATTGGAATTATGTTGGATATATAATTTGCAGCCATTATTATGAAGAGAAATTATTGTTAAGTTTTTTGTGTTTTAAATGAGAGGAAATAGAAAGAAAAGGAAAAGAAATGAGTTAAAAATGATATAAGTGTATATTATATCGTAAGTAATGTTAGCAAATATCATTATATCATAAAACTTACCTCTCTCCTCTCTCATTCCTAGGCTGAAATTATAGCAGCTCCCTCTCCACCATTTCTTCATCTTCTTCATCAAATCTTGCTTCAAATCTCCATCTCCAAGCTACCAAATTTGAAGGTAAGAGTTGTTTCATATTGGAATCATTGTGAGTAAGATTGCTCAAGGAAAACACACCATTCTTCTCCTCCCAAGGTGAATCCAAATTTGGATATTGTTCAATGGTGAAGGGATTTCATCAATTTCTTGAAGAATTATGAAGGTAAGCATGTTTTAATGATGATTTTGGTGTAGAAACAAGCTTCACTTCACTAATTCAACATGAAATGGGAAGAATCAAACCTAGGGTTCTTGAGCTTCATGAACCAAAATTGGGGGAAGCTTAAATTGATGCCTAATTAGTGTTCTTGGGTGGTTATGGAACATCTTTAATGCTTGAAGTAATGTTCAATTCATTGTGAATCTATGACCTATGCTTTAAGGCCAATTTTAAGGTGGAGGATTAAAGTGTGTAATTGAGTTAAAGTGAAGGTTCAACTATGCTCTTAGGTTGATTTTGAGCAACTTTAATGCTTGGAATCATTGTTGAATCACAATGGATGATGGTGTTTATGTGTAGGCCAAAATTTACATTGAATTTTAATAAAGGTAATTTAATGCTAATTGTGTGAATTTGTATGGATTAGGGGTGTTTAGGGACTCCTAATTTAGTGAAAAATGTATGAAGAAAATTTGGGATGATTGGTTTAATGGTTAGGCCGAATTAAATGATGAAAGTTGAAGTTGATCATTAATGTGAATAGTGATCATGGATGATGTTATTTAAATGTCTAGGAGCCTAAATTGATGGAAGGATGTGAAAAAAATATGATTTGCCATAATTTCATGGTATGGCTGAATTATTGGTGGAAATTTAAAGTTGATGCGTATTGAAGAAAAATTGAATGTTTGATGATAAATGAAGTTAAAGTAAGGTGAATTATGGATAGGTAAAATGGTAGAACAATTTGGCCAATGTATGTTCATTTTTGAAGTGTTGGCCGAATTGCACATGTATGGAAAGGTTGAGGAATGTTGGTGATAAATGTCATGTGTGTTTATGGTTGATGTTAAAATAGATTATTAAGTATGTAAATGAAATTGTATAAAAATTGAAAAAGATTTGGCAATTTTGGAAAGTTTGGGCCAAAAATGGTTAAGGGTAAAGGGTTAAGGTTTTGTTGTGAAAAGTTGGATGTTAAAGCATGAATGATGTTACACTTAGGAAGGTTACTTGTGTGAGAAGTTACGTTGAAATTGGGCAAGAAATGACCATTTTTATAAGTTGGAGCCAATTGTTAACTATGGAAAAGTTAAAGATAAATGCTGTAATTTGCCCAAGTAATGATGAAATTGGATATTTCTAAGGGTAAAGGATGAAATGGGAAAGAACCAGAAAATTCGGGCACTTTTTCAAAAGTGGCAGGAAAACAGAAAATTTCCTAAGTGTCGGAAAGTCAACGAATGAAATATTTGAAATTGATTCCTTATTACTTGTATGATTGTTCAGAGATGACCAGGGTCGCTTGAACAAAAAGGAAAAGCCAACCGGAAGGATTTACTAAAATTGAACAAGTGGACAGAATTGCACGGACAGCTTATTGCACCGGTTATTCACAGGTAAGGGTTCAACCTTCTTGAATATCCATCACTGGGACGCATTATGCTATTTGGGTTGGTTGAAGTTAGCCTCAGGGTAAGGGTGGGGCCTGGTGACTCCCGAGAGTAACTCCATGGTAGGATTAGAGGTGTGCAGGTTTCCAAGTGCGGGACTTGCAACTCCCCTTTGATGATGTTCTGCGGTCTCCTAGCGATCGATACGGATTTACCATGTTCCGTGATCATGATCCGCATGGTCACTTTTGGGAACCTGATGATTATGCTTACTATACTGATGATGGTTACATGGGGACCGTATGCCCCGTGCTAGTACTACGCGCCTCTATTGTACTGTAGTGTTCTGAACCCCGATTGGTTGAAATACTACCATCAGAGGCTGTCGTGACTGTTACTGGACTATGCATTGCATATCATTCATTTTTGGTTTATACAGGTTGGATAGTATATTGCATACTGTGCATGCTAACATTGTCTTTGCAGGTACTGATCGATAGACCTATTTTCTTACCTACGCCCTTATTGAATTCTCTCGGGAACTCACCCCCTTACATTTATATCTTTTCAGGAGCTTCTGTTACTGGGACTGTGGAGTAGATTCCGCAGGTTATTTACTATGATTTTTTACTAAGGTACAATACAGCTCCTTATATGAGTATGATTATTGATAACAAGATTAGGGGGTGATCTCGATAGAGAAAGGGTTATCATACGAACATGATTCTGAAACGGGAAAATGGGTGAAAGTATATAAACGAATTTTCTGAATTTTATTGGATCAGTACTACTATTATGTAACGACTAACAATTAAGTTTCTTTGATGGGTAGTTGCAGTAGCAGCAGTGTCAGGTGGTGATCATCGGAATCTTATAGATTTGTTGCAGTCACCCCAGGAAAGGGTTATTTATCATGAAATCGGCCAATTCTCATAATTTTGATCTCATAATTCTGATGCTCTGAGAATGAATTTGAGCTTGTTTCAAAGGTATTTAAGACTTTTAAGATGGTACGTGCGTCCCGGGCGATTTTTAGAAAAATTAATTTCGGAGGGCAAATTGGTCAATTTGGAAAATTGGACGAAAACGTATCTAATCCTGATTAAAATGTTGCAGCCAAAATTGAGTGGGAGTTGGTTTCTTTTTAGGGTTTAGTATTTTATTTCTAGCCTTTTTGACCTAGTAATATAAAAGTACACCTAAAGAGTGATTTAAGGATCTTGTTTCCTACTCTACCCATTAAACTAATGGCTACCCTTCACCCACCTCTTGACCAGCCCCTCACCCTCCCTTTCCCTTACATTTTTGGCAGCCCCCTTTCCCATTCCCTCACAATTTCATTTACCAAAAACAACAAACTCTCTCTCTCTCCTAAACCAAAAACCGTCGGCCTCCTTAGTGATTTTCTACCAAGATTTGCTCTTCCACTCCTTCAAACACTCATCCCTTTTCTTCATCATCAAGGTCCTAAGGTTGTGTGAAAGAGCAAGAGAGCAAGGAAGCAAGGAGGCACTCCCAATCTTGTCCCTAAAGCCGGCGGCCTCATCCACAAGTTTTTGGGTGTTCAAGCTTGGATCTTGAACAACCACCTTCCAACCATCATCTAGCTTGTAGAAGGCTTAAAGGTGAGCATCTTCTATGAGTTTTCTTTCATGAACC
>JBBYHH010591820.1:0-10644 GCA_038382905.1 Daphne laureola
TCTTGGCTTGACTCACTGCTTGAGTCAAACTCATTAAGTTCATTTGAACTTTCTGATTTATTAGATGATTCTTCAAAATCTTCTTCAGGCTCGCTATTGAGCATTATTTGCATTAGGCTTTGTTTTAATCCTTCATCAATTTGAAGATCATTTATTTTTTGCTTAGTTATACATTTCTTCTGGAAGTGGCCTACTTTACCACATTTCCAGCAAACGGGTTCTTTCCTATTGAATCTTTCAGATTTATTTTTTCTATTAAATCTTTTTCCTCTGAACTTTATATACTTTGCAGGTTGTCTTTCTTCATTTTTACTATACATTATTTCCTTGTAATTTCTGTAAGGTCTTTTTCTTCTAGACCTCTTATGTTCTTTATCTGGGTCGTGTAGACTGTACCCATATTAGGCACAAAAACTTCCCATTTCTCTTCTTCCCTCAAGTCTTCATTTTCTGACTTGTTTTTTCCATTTAAGTTCATGGAACATTTTAAGACCAACCTCTTTTATTTCTGAGAATATCTGACCGTAAGTGAAATTCTTTATTTTCCAATTTCCTTGGTTCTTTTCTCTTATATGGTCAATGACCAATTGTCCAAAGTGTCTTGGTAGTCCTTGGATGAATTTTTCTTTCCATATAATGGAGTTACAGTCTTCTCTTTCATAAACCCTTGAGAAAAAAAGTATCTTTATACCATTCTAGGTCAGAAAGAGTTCTACATTTTAAGTTAAGCAATAGTTCTCCATTTAACATTTGCTTAGTTTCTCCTGTTCCTATGAAATGTAGATAGATTGTTAGTATTAATGTATTAACTGCGTCTGACTCTGCAGTTCTTATGATTTGACCACTTTGTGTAACTTCTATTTGCCTTGTGGCATTCCTTCTTTCTTGTCTTGCTTGTTCAGAAAGTCATTTATCCCACCAATTTCTTAACTGTCGAGTAAAACCAGAGATTATCATCTCTGCTATCTGCTAGTCAGTTACTTCTCTATTCATGCTTTTTACCGCTATCTCATACATTATCATGTGGTGGATTATTTGGGATATTTGGTATTCTGATAGGCTATCAATATTTCATTCTCTAATTTCATCACCTCTATAGGCAACAAAAGAGTCAGGTTGCCAATAATTTGTATGTCTAATGTCGACTGGTGATGGTTTATTAGTGTATGGGTGTGAGACATTCCATACTTTTGATGGTCCTCATTTTTTCATTTTAATTCTATTAACCTCAGGAGTTCTGTGAGGAGATTGGTTATCTTCTTCAAAGGGTTTTTATTTTATAACATTAAGTTCGGGTCCTTTAAGTTTATCATCCTTTATAGTCAGTTTTCCTACATGTTCAACTAATTCCTTCATTATGTCCGAAACATTATCACTCCTTGTTCCTAATTTAAATGTTGGGAGGCTAGTGGGAAGGTGGAGGTTTGTACATATTAGGCTTCTGTTGGACAGAGGATTTTGAAGTACTAGGTTTAGTACTAAGGACTTGCTCAGTTCTTTTAGTTTCTTCTATTCTACACATCTGTCTTCCTATTGACTGTAGATCAAAGATTGAAGATCATTAGTCTCTGCTTGTTTAGAGACAATTTCTTTATTAACCGTTTTAAATGGTGAGGTTGTTGCATGTTCTCCTAAGACAATCGTCTTAGAGGGAGGATGTGTTGTAGTTACGTCTTTGATTTCTTCTCCTTCTTTAACCTTGTAGGTATTCTATGTGTCTTCTAAAGCTGAAAAGGTTGTTTCGTCATTTAAGACTCTGTCATTCAAAGAATTTTAGATTTTTCCTAATTTGACGAATCTTCTTATACCAAAGTTTATGTATTTTTCCTCTTTCTTCTTTTGTATAGTTTTCTGATAACCATATTCTTTTTGCTGTATTTTCTTCTGGCGCAAATTCTTTTCTGAGACCTTCATAGTTTATTCTGAATGGTTCTCATAACATATTTATCTCAAAATCTGAAAAACTAACCCTATCATCTTCGACTATTCTAGAAGATTGGTCAGTTTCTACTTTAGCTGGGTCTATTTTATACACAGGAAGAGACATTTGTTCTGACGATTGTCTTACTCCTCCTATGTATTTTTCATATTCTGTCTCTGGTATATGTGAACATGATGCCCAAGATGGTACTTTTGAAGGTTTTTCTGAGAAGTTAATTATTTTAGTTATTCGATCATTATCAAATTTTATCTCAACTTCTTCATTCTCATATTCTATGATCCTGTCAACTTTTGTTGTTCTAAGTGGTTTGACCGGTATTTCATTCTGCATTACCTATTTATCGAGTAAACAAATATCATTCCATTTTGTAGGTCTTGGGATAATCACATTTGTTTTTTCAGCATTAGCTTGGATTAAAAGGGTTTGTCCCTTTGTATCAAATTCTAGAGCCTTTGGCTCTATTTGTGTTGTCATTACCTTACAATATATTCTGTAAACAAGGGCTAAATTCTGAGATCCCTGTAACATATCAAACCCGGATGTAAGGATATTTGCGGTTAGGACTTTCATGATATGTGAGTCTTTTAGAAAAACTGTAAAGTTTGGATGGTAATTAAAGTATATTGGGCAATCGTAGAGGCTTGATTCTACCATTCCTAAGAGGGAATCGGTGAATTTATTATGCCTGTGATCTCTCAAGGCAATAACAACAGAGGTGTTTAACTCATTTCTTGTTAATGGTTTTAAGGCGATCTGAATTAATCCAACATGAATGTAGTTATAATGATTATCAAGATGGTCTTCTATCATGTATTTGGATAACAATTCAAATTTGTGATCGTTTTCCATTATTGACATAGTTCTTTCCACCGTTTTGATGGAATATGATGTTCTTAATTCGAAAGTCCCCTTTTGATAGACATCGAAGTTGTTAACTTTGGAAATATTCCAATTTTCTAAAGTCTTTTCTATGTCCCGAATAATTATTCCCTGGATATTCTTGACTCTTCCTTTTTCTTTTGATTCTTCTTGTTCATGTCTCTTAGAAGCAATTCTCGTTAAGCCTTTAATAATTCCAGCCATAGGATTACAGAGCTGATTTTCAAGATTTTAGTTGTTATCTGTCAACGACCTTTACTCACTGTCAATGACCTTTACTCAATCTTACCGCCCACCTTGGGTCTTACTGTTAAAACGCGACTTGAGTGACAACCAACAATTTTTTGAAAACCACCATGTAAAACTTGAACGCTATGAAGTTTAAAAACTGTAAAAGAACTAGCTTCTGGATTGAAATAAATTTTCTTGAAGTTCTCGAGTAAAAGAGACAAAAGTTGAAAAGTTTAAGGAAAAGAAGAAAAAGTAGGGAATATTTCTTTTAGGACTGACTTTGTAGATTGGTATGAGTTTTAGGACTTAAAAGGTGTTTTTTCCCAAATTTCAGGACTTAAGTGAATACTCGATAAGTTTTAGGATTGATATGAACTATTTGAAAGTTTTAGGACTGACATGGCAAATTCGTTAGAGTTTTAGGACTGTCTACGTTCTTATCCCTGTGAATTTGTTCCCTGAGTACTTCTTATGAGTTTTGAGATTCAGATTTCATTTATAATCATCATTATCATCGATTATGGATCCTACTTTGAATAGTACATGTTTGGCTTGTGTTTTCATTTTTTGTTTTCCTACTGGATTTGTTTTAGAATTTCTACTCTAATTCTTTAATATATAGTAGCATGTTCTAGATTTTCTTGACCCGTTCTTGAATATGGTAGAGGATGATACCCCTGATTATATATTTCATTAAAAAATATTCAACGACACTTACAATGTATAGACTCAAAACTTTACAAAAAGAGCAAATTCTAAATCAAAAATTTAAAAGAAAAATAAGGGGACTGTTCTGTCTCCCAACAAAATCAGAACTTAACAATCAAACCCGCACAATATCCTAGTATAACCACTATACAGTTAGTACACAGAACTGATTAAAAAATATCAGACAATGAAAACCTATTCAATGTGTCTACACTACAAAAAAAAAAATGCACATTGAACACAGTTCACTTGATACGGTTTGAGTAAACCGTGTTCGTTTTCACTAAATGTGTTCAAGGGCTTATTAAGTCTACACGGTTTAGTGATATCGTGATAAATTGTAAACGGAGGACAAAATGAAAAAGGGGAAATTGCCTCCTCGATTGGTAGCTTGTGTTGGTATTCAGAGCTGCGCGCAGACCCAAAGCTTCATCATTCACAGGCCGCATGCAGTTGCTCAGAGGCTGAACTCGCTCAGTGGTCACCGTCGAAATCATCGTTCGCCGTCCACAACGGTAACGTGGTCCACCGGCGACCTCCACTCTCGGTTCCATCCGGTCGTCGTTGTCGCTCACGCTCACTTTCTTTGTCGTTGTCGAGCGCGCTCGCGCTCGCTTTCATCCGAACGGTGCTGCCAGCCATCACTGTCACATTCTCTTCTTCCCTTGATTCCGACAGCGCCGTCTCTGAATTCTGAGGCTAACTTCTTCTATTCTCTCATTTCAATTTCTAGGTATCATAGAGATTAACTTCGCTTCTTGCTTCATTACAAGTCCACATATCGCTTCTTGCTATGTTGAGCTCAGTTCATATGTTTCAATGCTTATCTTCGAATTGGCCGCCTCGTACTACGACTTCTTTTGTTTTAACGGATGTAACATGCTTATGTAGTTCTCTCTGCAATAGCCTTTAACTTTTGTTTTTTGCTTAGACGTGTTTAGACATAAATCACATATGCCTTTCTGTATCTATATTTTTGTACAATGAACAATTCCTTTGAAGGTTAATTTTATTTTAAGCTATCAGAAATAGTGAACATTTCTTAACTTTTGGAGAATTTTGAACACAGTAACGTATGTATCTTCTTTCTATCAATCCAATGCATTTCCATCCTCATTCAAGATTTTGATGCCATTTTACTTGCCTTATTGATACAACTCTTAGACCTTGGCTTGAAGAAAACACCTCTGTTGGTGGACTTTTGGTGATAGAAACGTAAGCATTCGATGTTCATGATGTAACCAAAATCTTCTTTGTCTAATAAGAGGACTTTGAAGAACTGATGAGTTTTCCACTTGAGAAAATCTTGTTTAGATGGATGAGTTTACAACTGAAGAATGCAGAATACAAGAAAGCAATGACAAATTTCTCTTGTAATATAAAGGTAGCAATTTATTTTGTCTTCCTTTGCTTGGATAACTTGGTTTTTTAATGCCTAAAACTAATGTCTGCTAAAATTTCTAACTAGCTTGGATACAAAGATTTTTCGCAAGCTTCTTTATAGGTAATTGTTTTTCCTCTGGATGTCCTTTATTGCATATGTTTGTTTTTCACCTGCTGGCAGTTAGCTTACGTCTATATGGAACTTAACTCATGGACGTTTTGCAGTTTTCATGCTCTTCAATTTCAACCAATCTCTATATTGAATTGTGACTTAAGATTTATATCCTGAGTAAGGAATATTTATCAGTTGTTTTGGTTTTATATATATAGGGATGATAAGTTAAGACGGAGAGGAAGATGAAGAACTGGGGAATTGAGGCAATCGGGAGGGCGATCAATTGAAGATAAAGATCGAGGTTCTTCCATCATGCAGCGGAGAAGTACCATGGCTTCGATCGGAAGAGAGAGGGGTTTTTAAGGTAGAATGAAGAGGAGCAAAGAAGCCGGCGAACGCGTCCACCGACGACTTCACCATCGCCGTACTCCGCCGCCAACTCTCGCTCTTCCTCTGCATCATCATCCGCCTTCCTACTTTCGGCTGGTTGATGTTTTTTCTTTGAGTTTTCCTGACTTCTGGAGATCGGGGACTAAGAGTGCGGCGATGGTAAGGTCGAACATCCACCGGAGTTAGCGAGATCTGGAGAGAACAAACCGAAACTCTGGCTCTGGCGTGTAGGGCGGTGGAGAAGCGGCGTATCGGTTGGGTGATTTTGTTCGCCTGTCTCTATTTCGATGATTTTCTCGGTTGGGCGTGTAGGGCGGCGGAGATCCGGGGAAGATGAAGCAGGGGAAATTTCAAATTTCTTGGTTGGGTATAGATGAGTTTTTGACTTTCTCACTGTGAAGAAGAGTAGTTCCCTCCTCGAGTGATTCACGTCATTCACGTCAGGCTCGAAAAACAAAATTTAAGTGAAAAATTCACTAACTTACAGTTAAAAATAGGTGGGAAAAACCCATAATCTCACTTAAAAAATTACAACTTTGAATTTCCCTATTATTTAGAGTATTGTATATTTTTACTAGTTTTAGAAAATGAGCTATAATGATTGTTTGTACTAAGTTGTGAAAATTTATTTTGTACTATTACCTATTTATATTTATATATACAATGTTTAAATTTTGTATTTGTCCATTATTTATAGTTATTACATTAATAAAAATGTGTTGAAATTTATATATATATTCAAAAAAAAAATGAAAAAAAAAATTTGACATGGTTAACCGTGTTAAAATTAAATCGTATCAAACGTTAAAATAATGTTTGATATAATTAATCGTGTAGAATGTTAAAAGTAACACCGTCTTTCATTTGTGAATCTTGATACGGTTAATTGTATCAATTTTAAAATTTTAAGACATTTTCAAACCGTGTAAAAATTCTACACGCATCATTTTTAGACAGATTTTTAATATGGTCAAGAACCGTGTTGAATTTGTTTAACATGATTAAAAGCGTGTTAAATTGACCTTTTTAATCATGTCAAAATTCTTTTTTTGTTATAGTGCTAGTTTGTAAAAATATTTTTTTCAATTTTTTTAACAAATTCTTTCTTGTAAAAAATTGAGTCAAATAAAAATTCAAAAGTCAAACGTAAAAATTAAACAGGGACGGAGGGAGTACTAATTTTGTGCTAAAATGTATGAGGAACCTGTGTTAATACGTGCCACCATAGTTTTTTCTTTAGCTGTTGTTCAAGAACTTGACTACTAGTTCGTTATACATTGTTGAACAGTAATATTTTAATCATGCTCTAACTGTTACATCTAATGCTTATTAGACATTTCTGTATTTTAGACATTTTTAGATATTTATTTAGACATTTGTTAATTATAAGTATACACATCTTCAAGGAAAACTTTTTTTTGCATCATATAGTACTTTTGTCTAGACAATTTAATGTTCCTTGGCACTGGGAATAAAAACTGATGTGAGTATTGGATATTGTGATGTTGAATGCTTCTACCTTATAATTTTGTGCAATGAATGGAAGTTTTGAAGTTGCGAGCATCCAGGAGCGAATGTAATCCAAGAAACTGAAAGTGTGTGGTTTGGTGCTTGATCAGCATTTTAGAATATCACTTGATTAGAATGAAGACACATCTTAATAGTTATATTGACACGTATCTTAGTTCAGTTTGAGACACATTTATATTCTATTTCAGACATTTCTAAACAATCTTTTAAGACATAAATCTAATAATTCGTAATACACATTCTGATGTTAACTCATGTTGTGATTTCTTTAATCAACATTACAAGTGTTAAAATATATAAGGGAAGGGTAGTTCAGTCCTTTCACTTAAGTTTGTTGTATTTAGGTCTCCTTTTGTTTTGTTCAATACTGAACTTTCAACCGCACTCCTGAATACAGAACTTTTGCATCTTCTCTTTTGCATATTTTTCTTTGTCTTCTTCCCTTTGTACTTCTAAATTCTATCATGATATCAGAGCAGTAATCCTTCCACTTTGTCCCAAGTCCAGCCTGCTCTTACTGCAATTTCTTCCTTTTGGTAAATAATCAAATAACTATTTAGACACATCATACGAATAAAAAATAGTAATTAAATTAGTTGCACACCATATTTTTCTAACCGAAAGCTATTTTTACAAAATCTTGTCAATTTTCAATGTCATAAACATCTCATGAGGAATCTTCACAAGGCAAATAGTATGTAGAAGTTTTCCAAATAGTATAATAAAAAATAGATTATGATTATAGTATATTAGAAGTGTCTGAAGCAATGAGAGTAAGTGTCCATATGAAAATCACAAAATATCCAAGAAAAATCATCTGAGAAAGAATACATGAACAAGTTACAAAATTCAGCAGTAACATTACTCAGTTTCTTTTCAACATTTTCAAAACCACCCTCCAAAATAGTATTCACAAGCCAAGATCAATCTGAGTTAATCACAAATCAACGAAATTGTACATTGATTAGTAGACTGTTCTCTAAAAGCTTCTCAACAGTTAATGCTATGCGATCAACTTTAAAGATGAACCTAGTAGTCAATAATCTTTCTAATAGAAAACTTTAAGGATTAACAATAAAGAGTTAAAATAGATCAAAATATAACTGAATGCAGATTTATTCTTACTTCAGAGTGTATGCAAGCAGCTTCTGACTTTACTTACTTCACCATATTATAACTCCTCTTACCATATACAAATTGACAATTTAGTCATTCAACTTCTTAGAAAATTAAAAAATGATCCTAAAACTTTTCAAATACTTACAAAATTAACTCTAAGAGTACACTTTACCCTAAATTGTCATGGAAATTGTGCAAAAGGACTAAAGGTTTGAAAAGTTACAATCAAGTAGTGGTGGACCCGGGATTTTATAAAAGACGGGTCCACCTATATCTCCAAATGTATATTATTTTCTTTATTCAAACCTTTTACAACATTTTAATTTCTTATCGAAATTAAAAAGAGAAAACTTTAAATTGTATGATATTGTCAGACACAAAAACCGTGAAATAAATATCAAAATCAACTATAAGAATAAATAGTCCAAGAAAAAAAAATGAATAATTTAAAAACTAATTAAAGAGGGAAAATGTATTTAGAAAATAAATAGATCAATAATAACTACTCCCTCCGCCCTATGAAGATTGTTCCATTTCTTTGTTATTTTCACAGTATTTAATTTATGATTTATTTTTATGAATTCATAGACATGTAAAGTTAAATGATCCATATGTTTCTTATAATTTGCAATCTAAACTTTCTAGATGTATTTTTATTTAAACTTTCTAGATATAATTTGTAAAGTTAAACTTTCTAAACCTTCTAGTAAAAGAAATGGAACAATCTTCGTAGGACGGAGATAGTATATTTCAGTATCTTTTAAATGTCGCTTAATGTTGTAAAACTTTAAAGATGAATGAAATATAAAATATAAAAATAATATCACAAAATAGAGGGTCCATTATAATTTTTTAAGAATTTTATCATTAAATTATATACCACATATACATATTATTAAAAAAAAAAAAAGGGTCCATGGCCTCTCCCTTTAATCTGTCCGCCTCTGCAATCAAGTCACCACATTGGGCGTATTAAACATTATTCGATGGTGGCATTGTGGGTGATGCATGTCACAAATGTATTTGCTATTACGTCTACAATTATCTTCTCTCGTAGAGCGATTTGGTTTTTCTTAGTGAAAGGAGATAATCATACATGCATGCATGCATTTTTAATGATGTGCCTCTTTTAGATACAAGAGAAAGAGACTAAACAACTCTCTTGGGAAGAACTGGAATCAAACAGAGTTCTGACTCTCTCTTAAGAACAAAGCCAGCTTGTTCAGCCATATCTAGCTCCTCACCTTTCATGCCAGCTGGGAGCTTCCAGTCAAAGTGACATAACAGGTTTGCTAATGTGATCTTAATATTGGCAACCCCAAATGTCATTCCTGGACAAATTCTTCTGCCAGCACCAAACGGTAAGAGTTCAAAATGAGCTCCTTTATAATCAATTAAACTCTCGTTGAATCTTTCTGGGTTGAAAGCATCAGGATCTTTCCAGATTTTGGGATCCCTCCCAATGGCCCAAATGTTGGTGACAACCAGTGCCTTGGCCGGTATCTCATATCCGTTGATCTCACATCTCTCAGGTTCTCTCTTGGTAAAAGAAAAGGAGCTGCTGGATGCATCCGAAAGTTTTCCTGAACGACCTGATTCAAGTATTTCAACTCATGCAGATCTAACTCGTGTATGCCACCCTTCATGTCATGTAGCTCTCTCACTTCTGCTTGTGCCTTGAGCAACACTCTCGGATTCCTCAACATTTCTGAAAAGGCCCATTCAATTGTTACAGATCCTGTCTCAATCCCAGCTACAAAGAGGTCCTGAAACAATGGAGTTATGACGCCGTTACAAGAAAATTAAGTACGGAAAATGGACGATCAATTTAGGAATTCAGATCTGCTCTCCCCTATTCATTTGTCCTTCCTGATCCCTTAATGTAATTATTTAACACCATTTTTTTTTTCTGTTAAAAACTTAACTGATTATTTAACACAAGAATTGCGAAGAGCAGATCGGGACTCTCAATTTAAACTGATTAGAGATAGAAATGTTACCAAGAGGATGGCTTTGATGTGTTCATCTGTCATCTGAAATTCTTCGTTCTCATCTTCCTGTAAATTCAAAAGAACATCAACAAGTTCTAGCTCTTCTTCTTCTTCATCTTCATTTTGACAAGCTTCTCTTCTTTCATGCTTGGCAGCTTTATGTTCTGCAAGGATTTCTTCAAGAACCTCATCGGCTTCCTTATGCAGCTTCTCAAGTACCGTCCTCGACTTTCTAATGATCACTAGAAGAAACTTTAAAGACGGGAAAAGATCAGCGACGGAAAACCCATTAGCTGCTACTGCCATCTTATTAACAATACCCTTTTGGAAGAGAGGAGCCCCACCGTCGGAGATCG
>JBBYHH010591931.1:0-10642 GCA_038382905.1 Daphne laureola
CATCAAATTCGGCTAACTCTTAGCTACCTCTTCCAAGATGATTCAAGCTTAGTTTCAAGTATTAAACATGCTCTAAATCCACCCAAGAACATGAATCAAGTATTACTTTAAGCATCTAACATATTTTGTTCAAAATCATCTCAAGAACACCAAGAACACAACTTCATAAAATCATCAAATCTTCATGGAAACATGTAGTAAATCTTTATACTACTCCATAACAACCATAGATTTATGCTTACCTCAAACATTTATCCAAGCAATGTTGTAGAGATTTTCCAAAAATCCCTTGAAAAATCGGCCTCACCAGAAAGAGAAAGAAGATAGCTTAACATCCACCATACTTAATCTCTTCTTAACACAACCTTGAAACAAGCTCACCTTGAGAGTTTCTTGAAGATTTTCTTGAACAACTTTGTCCAAGAATCAACCTTGAATTTTGCCCTAGAAAGAAATGGGAAGAGATGAAGCTTTACAAGCTTTCAAACTTGATTAAACTTTGAAATACTCATAAACATGAGTTTACCTTCTTAAATCTTGAAGGTTGATGAAGATTGATGAAGAAATCCTTCCAAGAAATCCTTCAAAGAATTCAGCCAAGAGAAGAAAATGGGAGAGATGAAGTGTTTCCAACTTTCAAACTTGTTTCCTTGAAGAAATGATCAAGAAAACACATTCACTTCATGAAATCTTGATGCTTTATGAAAGATTGTTGAACGTTTTCTCAAGAACACTTGAAGAAAATGAAGAACAAGTGAGAGAACATGAATGGTAGAGATAGGAGGGAGGAGCCGTCCTTGAGAGGGAGAGAAGAGAGAGAAGTGGTCTTGAAATGTCGAGGTAGCATGATCCTTATTTTATTCCTTTTGAATATTTTAATCAACTTAGCCTTACACCTTTGTTCCCTACCCTTATTATATCATTTCCAACCACCAAAATATCTTCCCTACTAATCAAAACCAGATGCCATCACTAATTAGGTTTAGTGGGTGTTTTCATCCAATTTTCCAAAATGTCCATTTTACCCCCGAAATTGAATTTTGGAGAAATGGCCCAGGATTCACGTACCAGCTTAAAAGTGTGAAATCTCATGGAATATACCTCAAATTAATTCATGGAACATGAGAATCATTAGAAAATGTGTTCCTGGACATTTAAAATCAAGTCCCGGTAATAGTAAAATTTGACCTCTGGGCAATTCTTCTCAAAAAATTACCATCCTCCCGAGGTGACTGTAACACATCAAATGCATCTCATTTGTTTAGTCACTTCATCCTTAATGCACCTTCAAGAGCTACATTTCATTTGGTTCGAGAATCAAATGGTATCCTCATTATCCAAGGCACGTCATTCTCATGGTGTTCTGGATCATCTCATTGAACATCTTCAATGAAACCAAGATGGAAGCAACTTATGTTCCATCACTTGAGGCTCAATTTCATTACCCTTGAACATCCTCAACTCCAACTCGAACAAGTTCATCCACTTTTCGATCTTTCTTATGTTGCTCCATAGAAACTGGAACTTCTTCCACAAGAGTCACAACTCGATTTATAGTTGAGGTACTCCCTCTAGAGTAGATGCATTTGTGCAACTAGTGTCTTTCTGACACATGGTTAATCCTTGTCAAGGATTGGACACTATGAGCCCAAATCATCACATTTAACATCTTTGGGGACTTGTCCTCCGTAAAATTGGTATTTCATTTGCATTAAAGACATTCATTTACTTGTGACATACATGAAACACACATAACCATATCTAGTTGTTCAACAAAATTTGAGGATAGGACTTAGCCTCCCTCTTGAACACATATTTCATGAAGATTGTTCATTTTGTGAATATGAGGTCAGCAACCCCTAAAAGGGCCAAATCATTTAGGTTATTTTCCCTCTTCCTCCATAACTCATATGAATATGAGTTTACATCTTGTGGGCTCTCTATTTGGGACATGAACTACACTTAGTAGTACATCACTACAAAAGTGATAACCAAGATGGCCTTTTGCCATCAAAGGATTGCATCATGTCCATTAGAGTTCCATTCTTCCTTTTAGACAGACATGTCTAAGGAAGAGTGAACTCCCTTTATATGCCCAACAAGTCACAAGTATGCCTTAAACACTTTGACTTATATTTTTCACCTCAATTAGTCCTTCGAGACTTAATCTTCTTACCCACTTGGTTCTTAACCAAGTCCACATACTTTACAAGTATGTTAAGCCCTCGGCCTAGCTTGAAAAGGTAAGAATGGATGGGTGAATCAAGTATAGCCACTAATTCATATGATGAATACATGAATCCACTTTTGGATTCTACGCTCATTGGTCTACATAGGTCCGAGTGCACTAAACTTAGTGTCTTATCACTCCTAGTTACTTGCCCTCATGGGCATCCTAGTGAACTTATCATCTAGGTGTGATTGGAAACTTAGTAAGGTCACTAAGGTGAATGAACCCAACAAGCCAATTTTACCTAATTTATTCACAATCTTCTGGTCAAGCACTTAACAATCCACTTCTGACAAGTTTGTTCATTCCAACTTGACCAATATGACTTAAACTTTAATGTCAATCCAACTGTGACCTTTATCACAATTTAACTAGGAGTTGCAAAAGAATATCTATAGGGTCACTACCCTTTGAAATAACAAACATGAAACACTTACTAATTTTCTTTAATGATAGATAAATCATCAATAAAGAAATGTAGCTATTATCATACGTCAATAATCAACTTGATCAAAACAAGTTTCACCAAATGTTGTGGTAGATATATTGGATGCAAAAATTCATTATTCATAAGAACCATTAGTTCATATGCCTTCTTTTACCCCTTTTTGCATTGTTTCCATTGAAACATGCTTTACTCACTTGTATTTATAGACCAAGAATCAGAACTCATCCGACAAACTAGGTCTTTTGTTTGCATGTTACAACATGTAAACTGAGGTAGAAGGTTAGTATGCACACTAGGGTGGACCTTTGCAACCTATTGCAAAGTGTCTCTTAAACCCTTGGTTGAAGTATACCATCTTAAACTTCTTCAAAATGGAATTCTACCCCTTTGGCCCTTTCCTTTCCAAGGGCCACCTAGGCCACCTTGGTACCCTTTCGACATTATATCCAACAATCCCTTTTGGATGGAATAAATGGCAACACATGCCCCCCGGAGTGGTCCTTTTAAAGGCTCATGAACTCCATCTGAAGGAGGATATTATCAACAAATGATTAATTTGATGATCAAGGCACTAATTGATCATCATCAATTGCCTTTCAGCAATAGACAATGAGCTTCTCATAGCTTGCATATTGTTCATCATTGAGCTCATGCCTTCACAATTTTAACTTGGTGGATCATGTATTTTGGGTCCCACAATCGAAGAGAAGTTCAATTCTGTCAGTCGCTGCCACCTTCCGGCAACGTTCACGACGCTTCCGCACATGACGCACATGCCGGCCGAGGAGGGGTGGTGACAAGTTGGTATCAGAGTAGGTTGCCTAGGTTAGTACTGGGTATGGTTAGACTTCTAACCCGGATTACCTACCCACCTAGAACCATAAGTAGGATTAAGGTTGGTTAGTTTACATTATAGTTGGCATAATCTATGGCTATAAAAAAGTTTGGTCAAAACAGATATCGCGCTAAAGTGTTCATAAAAGGTATGAACCAAAGTAAATAAAGGATAAGTAAGGTTGCGTAATGGAATAATAATGCACAAGCATAATATACATCATGACATTGCATGCATACTACAGAGCCATTAGGAAACTGCTGATTGCTTTTGGATGAAAGTTGACCATTTTTTCCATACCATCTGTTGAAAATTACAGAGTATGGTAAATACCCATAAGGAAAGGATAGGATAACCACGGATGTATGTTAATCCGCTGGCTAGAATGGTTAAAGGATTGGTTCAAGGGCGTGGCCACCGAGCCGACACATAAGGATATGAAAGTTACTATGTTAAAGGAACCATCGGTTCAAGTTTGCTTTGGACGATAAGGGTAGGATGAAAGGATACACTCTCATGAGCGGAGGGTGTGGTCAGAGATCATATTCGGTCGATCAACGCGAGACAACGCGAGACAATCATTGAGGAAAAGGAGGATTGATGACCTGATTAGCGTCATCAAGTATAAAGGTTAACGCCCTGTGTCACCGACCGATTCCAGGGTGTTTATATGAGAAGCCTGATCAACTTTATATAAATTACCTTGGGACGAGTGGTGAGATGTGTTTCATTGATCGGTTTTGGGATAGTTCTGTGAGGGGTCTGATCAACTTCTCATAGAACTACCCCAGAATCGAAAGGTGGGACTGCAGGCGATCAATGCAAGTATGAAATAGAAGGAAATGGAAAGTTAAGTGTTACCCTCCTGACCCTAGGATGGCGGGAGAGGTTTATGATAGCAAGAAGCAATGAGAGGTGCCGGTAAATCTGGCAGACCAAGCTTGAACGACAAGGATAATTGTGATGATGGGTTTGAGAGTATGGCCACAAAGTTGACACATTTAGATACGTGTACTTCCACATTCAAGAGTTTTAAGAACTATCAGTCTAAGTTCGTTCGGAATAATGTGGAGTGTACAAGTTGTGAATTCGGTAGTGCAAGTACAAAGAAAGCAGTTTTCCGAAGTTACAGCTTTTAGGTCATCTTGACCGATTAAACTGTACCATTTGGCTAAGTGTAAAATCCTGAAATGTTTTGTGATTGTAACCCTGGATGTCTAGTTTACCACAAAAATTTTGGATTGTGATTTGGACATCGGTAGAAGTTACTAAAAATATTGGAGTGATGAGTGGTCTGCTGGGAAGCAGGAAATTCTGCTACAACAAGTTTATGTACGCAAAGGCGCAGAGACAACTGCAATAATGATACGAACAAATGAATGCAATGTTTTGGTAAGGAACACTCAAACTTTGTAATAGGGATTAGGGGTAAAACCCCCACTCCATCTGAAGGTATCTGGAAGGAAATGAACGAAATCAGGGACTAGACACAAAGCTGTTTTCAGGAAAAACAACAGATTTTGGCCAATCTTGTACGAATAAACTGTACCAATTGGCAAGGCAAACAATTATGAAATTTTATAGGGTTGTAACCTCATGTGTCTAGTTTAAGGAAAAATTTACAGAACTAAATTTGCACACCTACGGAATTTACTAAAAGTGTTTGACTGAGAGCTGGTTTTGCTGGAAAACTATTGTTGAAAGAAAAACTGAAACACCATAAGGTATGATGATGAAGATGGACCAAACCTTCGTAAATGAACATTTCCTCAATGTTATGAGGTTTTTATGGGTGTGTAAGGTTATGCAAAGGATCAGTGAAGTGTCCAAAATTAGTTCAGAATCCGTCATCGAGTACCAGTAGTCCTAGGAGTCGGTACTGTCTGTGGTTGGTGTGTAGAAATACCGGCAATTTACTCAGGGTGTAACAAGATGCGCCCAGAGGGTGGGACGCTGCTTAGGCTCTATATGGTAGTTTAAACTACCACTCCTTCCTAACATACGGTGGTTTGAATATGAAGGAATTAGAAAATGAGTTGGTAGAAAGTACTGCCATCAGAATGGTATAACATGATAAGTATCAGTTAATGATTCAGTATCCGTGAGCACACTAGGTGTGCCAAATTTTGGGTTTTACCAACCAGATGTCTGCGGAATCTGACTCGGTAGTAAGGATGATTTCACAATTCCATGAAAAATAAGCATGAAATGCTATTTTTCTGGAAATTTGCATTTATGGCTAAACTTGTGAGAATAAACTGTACCATTGGGCTGGACATTTTGGGCTGAAACATTTTTTGTGGATAGCCCTATGTGTCTAGTTTAATAAAATTTTTACAGAACATGATTCGGATATCTGAGGAATTTATTAAAAATGTTAGAACGATAGGAGGTCTGCTGAGAAACAGTTTTACTTGGTAAAACTAAAATGTTCTGTGTGAATTCCGGAATAGGGAAGTACGCCAATAAAGTTTCAACTAGCTTATGAACTGGAAAGTGAAGTTGGGTGCTGGTGAAAATTCCCGGCACCGGAAAAGTTGGAGAATAATGGTTTAGGATTATTTGGGAAATGATAAGTTGCTCGAGAGCAAGTACAAGTTAATGATGTGTAGAAGAACGATAATATCTTCTTCTAAAACATGTGCTAATCATGAATAAAGGTTTATCCTCCCAAATGATTTGAAGGAATGACATTGTATGTGTTAAGGGATTGGTAAAGGTTGACATCCTGTGTGCAAAAAGTTTATCAGTAATTATGATGGCTACACCACTTGTGTTGCCGACAAGGGCAATGGTGTGGTACATACTCCGTATATGAAATATATTGTAATGGTATAAGTTTTCGTCCGGCAGGACGAGTGGTGTATGTGTTGAGACACGTTCTCCATTTATGAGTTTGATTAAGGATCAGTGGGGCAATCAATTGCTGATTGCCAATAATGATTATGTATGTAACACATTTCGAGGTAAGTCTGACAAGTTTGGTTGTTCTGATACTCCAAGGTTCGGAGTATAAAGGTATGTCGCATGTTGAGGTATGTTCGGTAATGGGACCATAAGGGAGTTGGAACTCCATTATGTCTAATCTTGGTCCACAGTTAAGGCATGTTAATGAATATGTATGGGTTAATGTACGAATGGTTATGGAAATGTTAAAGGTTATGGTTATGATGTAAACTTCCATCCTGCGGGATGTGAAGATATGTGTATGGACTTCCGTCCATTGAGACACGAGGGTATGGTTATGTAGACTCATCTGATGTGATGTAATGATATGACCTGACTTCTATGGTCAGGGTTATGAATAAGGTTATGCTCTGTATCATGTAGGTCGAAGGTTCTGATGACGGTTCGGGTTTGAAACCCGTAAAGGGTAGGACAAATGCGGGTAATAATATGTGGTTCCGCAATTAAGGTTAAGGACACTCTTGGAGGACCAAGAGTCCTAAGGGGGGAGAATGTTACACCTACCCCAGAAGTACTATTCATTTCCGATGAAATTCTGCCAGAATTTAGTTTTGTGAATTTCCCGGGACTTTGGAATTTATATATATATAATGATGGGAATGAATTAAGTGTCCCGATGAGCTATTTGGAAGCATGTATATGAAATTTAAGGGATTTACAATATTTTAGGAGTCTCGGGCTATTTTGCCAAAAAATGGATTCGGAGGGCAAAATGGTTAACTTTAGAAAAAAGTTGGAAAACTTATAAGTTGGAATTTGGGCTAATGGCCGGTGCTTTATTGGGCCAAGAATGAGCATTTGATTTGGGCTTAAGTGATGGAAATGTTTGTGAAAAGGAAAAAGAAATAAGAAATGAGATAAAGAAAAGAAATGATTTTGGAAAGGTTTTTGGATAACCTTTTATCACTCATCCAATGGTAAGAATCTTGGATGAAATCTCATCCAATGGTTGATGTTGAAGATGGAGTGGATAATGTACCAACATTATCTACAAGAATTCATAAAGAAAAGAAATGGAAATTATGATTTAGAAAGGATAAAAAGACTAGAGTAAGGAAGAAGAAAGAGAAAATACATTTCTTCCTCTTCCTACTTGGTTCAGCCGAAAGTTTCAAGGCTTTCATGGGAGTTTCTTCAATTAATCTTCTTCATCAAGCTTCAAGGATCAAGAATTATCAAAGGATTAAGAGGCAAGGTTGATGTTTAAGGTTAATATTCAAGTTTTAATGGTTGGATTTTTTAAATAATCCACCATTTTCTTCCTCTAGTTTCGGCCGAAATTAAGGAGCAATTTCTTGGATGGTTTCTTCAACTCATCTCTTCATCTCATCAAGGTAAGGTTAAGATTATGTTATGAGATGAGTATTAAGCATATGAATGAAGTAAATCATGTATGTTATGATTTGAGTTGAAAAACATGTTGGTATGTTGTTATGGAAGCATGATGAGCATGACTTGTTCTTGAATGAGTATGAAAAATATGTTGGTTGGTATTTTTAAGAATAGGACGAAAATCATGAAGGGATTAGCATGATTAATTTGGTTGAATGTTTGTGAAGGAATGATGTTTGGATGATGTTTATGATGGATTAAGTTGATGGATTAAGTTGGAAAATAAATATGGAAAAGGGAGCATGAAAACCAAAAGTTTGGTTTATTCTTGGATGCATGTTGTGTTGATTTTGGTTGATAAAGTATGGATTAAATGAAGATTAGGTGAAGGAAAGAAAGGTTAGGGATTTAAATGAAAGGTTTGGTGAAATTTGAAAAAGGGCTGAAAGTTTGGTTCCAAAACCGAAACTTTTGGTAATTTCTGTAATTTTGGTGATTTATGGATTAAGTGTCATTTTATGAAGTTATTTGATAGTTTGGTTAAGGTAATAAAGTTTAACGATGAGAAATGACACTTTTGAAAAGTTTAAGGTTGAATTGGAATGAAACCGAAAATAAGGGTCCAAAATCGAAACTAATGGCTTGTTTTGGTTAATTTGGTAATTTGGTGAAAAAATGTCATTTTATGGTTTTAATTGGAAGGTTGGTAAATGTATTAAAGGTTAAGTATAAAAAATGGCACTTTTAGAAAGTTTAGGATGGAAATGCACTTTGACCGAAAATTTTGGGCTTTGGCCGAAATTCTGAAAATCGGCGCATTAAATAAGGGAATTAAATGTTTAAGTTGAAAAAGTTGACAAAAATGGAAATTTTATAACTTTATGAAAATTTTGGGTAAAATTGCATGTTTGGAGAAAGTTTGGATGATGTGTGCAAATTGGTTAAAGGTTAAGGTAAAGAAAGTGAAAAAGGTAAAAAGTAAGTAAAGTATGAAAAAGTAAGGAAAATGGAATGTTTTGGTAAAATTTGGCATTATGTGAAAGTTATGAAAGTTATGGGCCAAATTTATAAGTTCCTAAAAAGATTAGGAACTTAAGATGTAATTATGAGGTTTAAGATGGAAAGGTTTCCTTTAAGGAAAAAGTATGATATGGTTGATTTTTAAGTTAAAAAGTCAACTTTATATATTTATGGGAAAAAGGTGAACTTTTGTATAAAGTTCAAAGAATAAATATTTTGATGAAGGTTATGACATGATTGGAAAGTATGTTATGTAAGGGAATTTTAGTTTTAAACTAAAATTCAACATGTATGTTTTGGATAATCGGGATAGGTTCTAACGTTGCGGAATTTTTCTGCGGGAGTATCCCCGGCATGTCAGAGTTGGTCATTCCAGGTAAGGGGATTAACTTTCTTAATATGCATTATCGATTTTCCTTATGCATATTAGGCTAGTTAATGGCTAGTACTCGGGTTAATGGTGGGGCCCAATGACTCCCGGGGGATGGTACTAGTTACATGGTAAGGTTAGTAGTATGCATGTACTTTGGTTTATGGTTGCGCTAACATTTTATGTTACGCGCTTATGTGCTGCCCCTCGCCTGTATCATTTTGATCAGGTTGTTACTTATGACACTTGTGTGGGGATGTACACCCCTTCGCTGGTACCATGCGTTTTTAGTATTAGCATCTATGTATATGCATTCTGTTGTGACCCGGCACGGCGACGGTCGCCCGGGGTTTGGTCGTAAGTATTAGCTGGGCTTTCGGTTCAGTTTTGGTTCTATTTCGGTTTGATTTTGATTGCCAGATCTGTATTGGTCCTCCGGGACACTTGTGTTTATGCTAACCTTTTCTGCAGGTTCAGCATTTTTATCTTCTACTCTTACCGACCCTTACTGAGTACCTTTTCGAGGATTCACCCCCAATATTACTCATTTCAGGAGCTTCCGGGCAGTAGCTAGCGGGTTAGTCTGTTCGGCTGGCTGTACTTTTGATTACCGCAGGTAATCATCACTCCTTTATCAAATTTGGTTTTGGGACCGGGGGTAGTCTCGACAAGGTCGAATTTGGTTAAGGAACTCGGATTGGGATATGTTTATCGGACTAACGTATTAACTTTATTGGTATTTCAGCATCAGTGGTAACTTACGGGATTGCCGGGGTTTGACTCGACCGACCCCACACGCAAGTACATTTCCGGTTTTTGTGTAGTTTTGGCTCTGTGAGGTCCACATGCATATATTTACATCGGATGACTGTATTTTGATACACTGTGGAACTACACACCCAATAAAGTGGGTGGTAGTTCTGATCTGATGTATATGGTTATTTATATCTTGGTAAACGCGTGATAATCTGTGATAACCACTAACGTGTTTTCGGGTGCAGGCTTAGGCATTAAGTAATTAGAAACGCCTAAAACCTAAGTAACGCGTTAGAAATAATAATTTTTGAAAAAGTTCAAAATTTGACGAGTTTTGGGTTCTGCTTTTCCTTGAGAAGTTCCGCTCCGACGTCGCCGCCACTTTCCGGCACCACTTCCGACGCTTCTGCACATGCCGGCCGGGGAGGGGGTGACAGTATATAACTGCTAGTTCATCGCATACTAACCTTTTATGCAGGTAAATGTTTTTAAAATTCATAACTCCTTACCTAACTTCTTACTGAGTACCTCTCGAGGACTCACCCCCACTATACCGATATATTTTCAGGAGACACTGGTAAGAGGCCTGCGGAGTGAGTCCGTTAAAGCATAGTTGTTTTATTGATTACCAGAGGTACGTGGGTACTCCTTGATAGTTGTTACATTTTGATTAGTGGGGCAGTC
>JBBYHH010592042.1:0-10642 GCA_038382905.1 Daphne laureola
AATAATCCTTATTAATTCTTAAAAATATCATTACTATATTGTATATAAATTATTTTATTGTAACTCTATAAAATAAAATAATTTATTATTATTTTATAGAAAGGTACAGTTTAATTACTAATTTAATCGATCCGACTGATTAAATCTTAAATCACTAATTTCACGGTTCAAACTCAGGTCCGATTTTTTTAATTATGGTATAAACGGAAGGTTACTAAACATCACGAGTGTAATTTCCCAAATAAAGAAAGAAGAAAAGAAACGAGCCGCGTAGAATTTCAGTCCCGGAGTCCAGACTCCAGAGTCAAACGGGGAAACAGGTAACTTGGTAGCGAAGGTACCTCTTTCAATGTGACAACTTCATAATCATGATCACTACTATTGGTTTATTCCATGTATATATATATATATATAGCACTCCAGATCCATGCTCGAGCCTTTTTCACCATCACCGTACTCCACATGTTTGTTCCTGTTGTCACCACCCTAATTCAGACCTTCGCATCTTGTTCCGGAATCGCCGATTCCAGATTGCTCTTTAATTCCGGAGTTGCTATGTAATCACGGAAGGTTATATTCTGGAACGCGATTGTTCCTAGGTATGTCGGAGCTGATCGAATCGATGAAGTTCGCCATCTGTTTGAAAATATGCCTCATAGGCTCTTGGACTTCGATCGTTGCTAAGTATAACAAGCTGAAGGCGTACACTCTTCGTGTGTGTAATTGTGTTGTGCCTAGCCAGGGGAATGGATGTAATCTACATTTATTGACATGGTCTTGACAAAATTGTTAGCTTAGCAATACGATTATAGACATGTCACTGTAAGTATTTCTGGATATATATGAAGCTTACAAAGTATAGTGAGTTGGATTACAGTTATCGGAGTGTTGGCTATGCATGGGCCTTAAAATGTTGGCCCTGCGGTTGGAGCTTGGAAAACTCTACAGAGCTCAAGTCGGCACTCTTTTGATTATAGTCTGAGGGGCACCAGGTCTAATAACACAAGCATAGTTTTTGTATTACACTATTAATTTGCACTATATACCCTATATTTTAAAATCATATTGGGGCCATGGTTTTCCCAGCTTCCTGACAGTCTGACACCCTAAAAAGACTACCACATGGAAAAGCCTAATAGTTAACAGAGTGAAAATCACCTTCATCAGATCCTCTATGCCTGCATGCATGTGGGCTTGGTTGCTTTGGCTCAGTGGTATTACTTCATAATGCAGTCTAGATATGGTATCAAACATCAGATTGAGCACTTCGGTTGCATGATGAATTTGCTTGTTCTTGCAGATTACGTTGGAGGCTTGGATAATCCCAAGAAATGTTAACACAAAGGTCATTTTAGGTGAATGCAGCTATATTCTTCACCTTCTTGCTTCACTAATATTGGTGTTGTTAAGCTCTGAGAAATTGCTTCCAGCATTTCAGAAAGCTGGAACCTGTGCATGCCCGCCATGTATTCATCTGCTGGGATATGGAATGATACTGCAATGAATTGAGTGCTGATGAGGAACATGAGCGTTAAAAAGATACAAGGATGTAGTTTAACTGAATTGTGTTAGCTGGTAATGCTTTCATTCTCAGTTTGATTCAGTACATATAATCTGCTGCATGATGGACAATTTCTGTTTCAATAACAAGAATTGGCAGCTTCTCGAATTTTGATGATTGAAAGAGCATGGTGGGCTCCTTGACTGGCATGTTTTTTTTTTTTCCCCTTTTACTTGAAGGAAAGAAAAAGGAAGTGATATACCTGATAAATCATCTAATATAGAGATTTGGTGCTGGTGTTAAATCATGGAAGTTTAGAATTTTATTCATACACCTTTTTGCACCTGGACATTTAAGGATCCTTGGCTTTCAACCTGCCTGAAGAGTAAACAACACGAACTTATATAGCGATATGCTGTCACTGCACCCTATTGTTCATTTTCAACCTTTAAGATGTCATCAATATTTGGGTTTTATATTTAGTTCAAGACTAGAAACCAAAAGCTTGATCAATTTTCTCTGACCCTTTGTGTTTTGTGTCGCAAGGAGTATATATTGAATTAAGTTTGGTTTGATTTAGGTTTTTTGCTTGGGCTGAAACAGGAGGAATGTTTTTGGTGATTTCTCTTTATGTTTTCTGTCTTATTTTGGATTAGAACCTTTAAGGCTATAGATACTTCTGTAGAAAAGATGAAGCATAAGTTATCTAAAGCTCGTTTTAATGCTCCACACAGCGGATCTAAGATGGTTGAGACTTGAAACTATTCATCTTATAATGAATCTTTGGTTATCACCCTCATCCCTCAATAAAGTTCATTGTAGAAAGAGAAACACACATCATGCAAGCAAGAATAGACATGAATTCTCATTCATTCACCTAGCTTTGGTTATCTACACCATGAAGTAAGAACACTGACTGATCTTTATATTGAATCATCCAGTTTATTGTACACAACTCTTTCCAAACTATTTTATAATTGCAGGCAAAGTTTTAGCATGGCAGCAGCTATAGTAAGCTGCCACTAACAATTTTAGAACTCATATATATAATCTTTTCGCACTCAGTTACATGTGTATTCCCTTGGTGGAGAGTTTATAGCATAGTGGATGGTTCACAAGCATTTTATACTATTTCAACCTTTCCTAGAACATGCTTGACGTTAGCTGAAAGTGAACTACTTATGCAGCTTCTTCACTGTATCAAACCAAAGAAGAAGTCATGGCTGAATCCCAAGTCCATAATTCCCAGTCCTAAGAGGGCCCCTGTGCACAAAGTCTGAGCTCTCTGTTTGAGGAGATTAACTTTTCCTAACAGAGAGGACAAAGTGGAACAATAATAGTAAGAAAACAATAAATGGAAAAGGTTGCGCGTTAGAGAAAGTTGTATAACACAGGTTCAGAATCTTCAGGACGTAGAGAAAGACACTTGACTGTAATTTGTGATGTCAGTTTGTACCTGTAAAATATGACTGGTCAAAATAAAGAAATTGACATATTTTTCCTTTGGATTCTTACCTGTCTTCTGTGTATTCTCTTGTGATTTGATGTGATCCATTATTCTATCCAGACTTCCGCGATCCGTGCATAATCCTCTTTGAGAATGCAGGTTGGACTTGTATCGTACAGGTACTTCCCTTAAGGGTGGAGAGCAGTCCTTCTCCTCTATGCCTTTCTCTTCCCAGTTGTCTGGCTTCATTTTATTAGGTACTTGTTCACCTACCTGTTCTGGTTCTGATAATATGTTTGGAGTACCAAGAGAGTGTTCTGAGTTGATCCTCCTATGCTGTAACTGGAAGTCACTAGTCTGTAGCTTCCAATTATCTGGATGTTGCTTTGTGCTTTCCACTGGATGAGTCAATGATGTGACCAGAATTTCACATTTACCCTCTTTCCGTTCGACTTCATTCAGGTGCAAGTCATGTTGAAGAAGACCAGCATACGCCTTGGCTCTATTATCTTTTGCCCACTTCATCGTCTTACTCTCAACTTCTGCTGTCTGAGACACAGGAATAAATTCAGATACTGGTTCTGCTCTAAGCAAATCCTTCAGGGTCATCCGTTTGTCACTGATTCTTTCTGACACAGACCTCCCGACTTTCTGAACGTCCATACCAGGTACCTTCTTGTCGTTTGTTTTCTTGTCTCCATTGGATCTGTTTTTCCTCTCTGGAATAGGAATGGCTAAAACTCTTCTCCTCCTGGAAACGCAGCCAGTTGTGTTTTGGTCGCTCTTATGCAAGTCAAGGCAGTAATCATCCCTATGAAGTTTTGCAGACTTGCTCTTGCTTAGATGAGTACTCTGACTGATATATGACTGATTGGGTTTGATTTTAAGAGGATTTGATGGCATGTGAGTTTTAGATTTTCCTGGGAGCTCAGTCATTTTCACATCACATTCTGATGTCCCTCTGCTATACACTTCAGTCTCTGCACTGTCATCAATGTTCAAATCAACCACCAAGTCAGATCTTGAAATACTGCACTGTGAACTGTAAGACAGATTGTTGTTAACCGGGAAAGTCACGGACTCGGAACGATGTAGCGGTTTCTTTCTTGAAGGTACTCCCTCTGTCTGGTCCAAACTTTGAAGCTTTCCTTCAATTCTTCTTCTGCTACAACTAGTTGACCTCATAAATCTGGGAATACTTGACTTGGAATCTTTTGTGCCATCTGTCACTCTACTCATCTTTGTATCGAATGCTGAATCTGGCCCTTCAGTAGATATGAAAGAAATGTCCTCATGATCCTCAAAAGTTACAGCTGTCCCTGTGAGATCTTCTAACCTTCCTTTTAATTTATGGTATTCTTGTCTTACAAGGAAGTGTTCATCTTCAATTGCTTTCAGTTTATGCTGCAGGTTTGCAATTGCAGCTTCTTTCTGGCTGCGTACCTCCTGCATTCAACACCACACTTCTCTCAGGTACTTCTGAAGTAATGTAAAACAGCTTGCTGCATCAACTCATGGTTCAAGAGTCTAAAATGAAGATTGAGATTTTTGTGGGCTGACTAGGTGATCACTTATCGTTATATGCTTTAACATCACACTTCTCCCAGATGCTTGTGTTTTATTTCCGGCAAAAAGGTTTTTCAAACACAGTTCCCATTGTCTGTAATTCCTTCCAAAATTTTCATGTTTGGGCATACAGCAAACTTGTGGCTTTAAGGCTCTAATTTAAAATCACTTTCACCTCTTAATCATTTCTATGCTTTCAGAAAATGCAATATCCGAGAACATTTAAACTTACAGTAGGCTCATCAGATCCCAAATGAATGCTTTTCACCCTTGTTGCAAAATTTAGAGAACATATTGTTTCACATAAATTCTCTTCCTTGGTACTGATGTGCACAAGCATTAATGTTTTTGAATCTTCACCTGCAAAATTTAAACGATAAAAGTTTTGATGCATTTAGAAGAAACAAAAGCAATGAAAATCTGAATAATATGTAACATAAACATAAATGGAGCAGAAAGCACCATATTTGTAGTGTTTAAATTACATTAATTTTTTTTTTTCCTTCCCGTACATGGACATTTTGAAAGCAGCGCTGTTTAGTTAATATGAAACTGTCTTCTCAAGTTACAAACTGCTTGCTTAGAGTAGTACATTATACCCTGTAATGTGGTAAGAATAGTTATTTACCTAAAGAATCTTTAAGAACTTGTGTCAACTTGCTATTCCTGTCCAAGTATAAAATACTGTAGATCAGAGCCAAATACTTGATGAGCAAGTCATCACAATTGTACATGATGTCTGGACATAAAGTAGAATCAAAATGTAAAGCTGGACTAAGCCTTCTTGGTAGAAATGGTGGGGAATTTTTTTTTCTAATCACATGGGAAATGGACAAACAAGATAAATATACCTAAACCAAAGTTTGTTGGGATTATTGCATACGTGATTCATTGATTAGTAATGCTGCTGAGAAACGATGCTAAGTTTTGAGCTTACCTGTACGGTACATGGCTCTTTCTTCTCTGAAGAGCATGTACTACATCTCCAAGTGCAGAAAGTGACAAGTTAATAGCTTTTCCTTCATCAAATCTTCTCCCTCTTGCCTTTGTCTTTATAGCACGTTCACTTCCTCCAAGGTCAATAAACCAAATTTTATTCGTCTCACGTTGCCTCTCAGGACCATCAACGCAAGTGATGGAGATACGAATCATGCTGATTGTAGCAGTAAGGAAACTGATGCTTAGAAGTGACTACCCAGATTTGGAAGTTTCAGTTGTCTTATACAATACTTAAGTTGTTGAGTACCAGTGAGATCTGCTCGATGTTTCGTTGGAATTCGTTGAGGCAGTCGATCTTGATTTGCAGCCCAGTCTGTACAGCTCCAAAGCTTGGCGGAAGTCACTTACATGCAAGGCCACTAGATTCTCAATCTCAACACTTCCGCTTCGATTGGTTTGAATTGAAAGGCTGCAGATAACTTTTACATATACTTCACCTGTGAAATCAACATGCCAATTTAGTCCATATATAATACAATTGCTCACCATGGTGGAAGAGGATCTGTTGGTTTTGTTGGATGAGGAATGAGTAGGTCCTTGAGATTGCCAAGATATATCTCAAGCATACTGAAACTGATGATAAATGAATGGTTACTTTCCGCTGCTTGCTCAAATATTGCCTCAATTGCGTGGGGTACTATCCCCACGCAGTTTGGAGTCCCTTCCTGCATATTTTGACGAACAATGTAAGGCTTTGTAGCTCTTATTTATCTGTTATACTCATCATAAATTGCTTTAGGATAAATTATTCGATTCGATTGGATCTTTCACCATTGTGAAGGTTTTCCCTGTTCCTGTTTGGCCGTATGCAATAATGCAGGCATTGTAACCATCAATGACTGATTTGATGACAGGTTCAACTTCCGAAAAGACTTCATCTGAAGTTTATGGAGCAAACCAAAATTTTATCATAAACTTGGATTGCATTGGTTTTTACTAGATTCTGTTCAAGAAAGTAATACTCATGGTGAGAAATTGTCTGCACCTTGTGAAGCAGCTGGATGAAACACTCTGTCAAAGCTGTAGCTCTTATTCTTATTCTCTGCAATTTTCAGAATGACATTCCTTGAATCTGAAGTCACAACAGTTCTCAGACATCCAAAATGCTCCCCCAACGTGGCAGGTCTTACTCGACAAAACACACGAATGTTCCCTGTACGGCTTTAAACAAAAATGAGCATTCTGAAATTTCTCCACTGTAAGTATTCATTCTATCTGCAGGTAAACCTATTCACAGTTCAAGACTAGATGATGTCTAACCTTTCAAGTCTAGGAGATTGTTTAAAACTTCCCGTCTCTGTTGGTTCAGTTCGTTCAAGTGTCCGTTCAAGGAGGAAAGTTGTTCTGCAGTCTCTCAACAAAAACAAGGTAAACGATACTACACAAACAAGGTCAACAATATTAGATCAGTGAGGCTCTTGATACCTTCTAGCATGGTGATGTCAGTGACAGGTTCATCATCTTTGCTGTGCATTTCTGGTCCTTCATGTGGAAGATTTTGTATAATATCTCGAACCGAGTTGACCCAAGAGGAAGTTAGATCTGCCTTGAACCCCAGAAGCGAATTAATCGTTTCGCCAAGGTTATCCATCGAGATTCATTGATTCACCTGAACAATGAACTCATCAAGTGAAGCTGCAGGCAACTTGTAAACCTGATGTCCAGCAGCTGGAGACCATGGGAAAAGCAGTAGCTCATGATGGTGATGCTGCAAGCCAGGTGAGATCCTGATGATTGAGAATTACAGTTCCAGTGCAGCAGATATGGAAATAAATGCTTGTATTCTCAGGAAAGAAATAAGATGTTTATGTCTTTGTCTCCTTTACAGGCTGAAGGTCAAGTCAGGAGATCCAGGTAACTATCACTACCTACAGAAATTCTTTTTGTTTCTCTTCTCATTGACAGATTTTTTTTAAAAGACCTGAAAAGGTGAAGCAAGAAAAAAATTATGTAAACATGGAACCTCCCCTCATGGTTGCACCACACTTTTAATTCCAACTGTGTAAGAGTTAGTGGCGTATGATTTCTGGTTTGTTTGAGAGTACTTTTGTCTGGCGATATAAAGAATAAAGTGGCAAACAAAAACCAAAACCTATACATATATATGTGTCAGTACATGATTGAATGTGGAGTACTTAGAAAACTGATTCTATGAATTCTTGGTTTCAAGCAACACATGGAGAATAGTGAGTTCTGTTAAATGGGACAAGGGGCAAATTTACCACCTACATTTACCCAATATTTTGAGTGTGATTTTGGGAGATTTTTTTTTCCCTTTCTTTGGGCAAATTTACCACCTATTTTTCAAATGGCTATTAATATTAGATGTCGGGAGCAATTTTGCCACTAACCATTGAATAATAATGGAAAAATAGAGGAAATGCTAATGTTAGTCCTAATATTTGTGTATTTATGAAAAAGGCATATCATTGGTCTTGAAATGTTTTGTCCATAAATTTAGAAGTATTATCAACAACACTTTAGCTATTGCTTAATGAGTAAATATCCTATCCACCCACGGTAAAAATACTTTTTTTAATCATCACCTTTTTCCGTAAATAAATAAGTTGATCCTTATTCCTTACCCTACGTCTTAATTGAACTATTTTATTTTACTATTTCACAATATTTAATTTATAATTTTTTTTCATGAATGTTTAGATATTTAAAGTTAAAAAAATTACATGTCAATCATAATTTGTAACATATTTTTTTGAATTTTTTTTTTATTACTTATCTTTATGAAATTTTAGATCAAATATTGAATTTTGAAACATGAAAATTAAATGGGTCAATTAATTCAGGACAGAGGGAGTACTATTAAACGTTAAGGGCTCCACATATTTATTTCTAGAAACACATCGAAAAAAAAGTTTTTCACTATTGATGGATAAGTTTTTTTTTTTTTTCTCCATCATATACACTTGCTCATTATAAAGATTAAAGGATTGGATCAAAATTTGAAACTTGAGCAATAAGATGAATTAATTAGTAGATTTCTAGTAGTAGAGAAACGGGCCCATGGTCCCATGCAGTAGGTTGCTATGGGTTAAAGTAAAAGAGTTAGCGTCATCATTTTTTGGTAGATGAAGCCAGCTTATTGTTTAACAACATACCCCCACCTAGTTTCTTGTTTCTTGCTTACTTGCTTCTAAAGTCTTCAATTTCATGTCTACTTGCAGCCTACGGCAGTGGGGTTGTGGAAAACGCCCTAGCAGCGGATGATAAACGACTCGCACCATATAACAGCAGAGTACTATCACACCATATAACAGCAGAGTACTATCACATCACATGATTTACTATCATTCATGAAACGGTACGTTTGCTTAACAATTACCAATTGGCTATTATTGTTGGGTGTTTGTTGTTCTTGCAATTAATGGGATCTGTTTGACTTGAAATCGGATGCTTTGCTATAGAACGTACCCAAGGGGCGTTGAACGACTTTCCTTAAATTCAAACATTTGTTTATTGTGAAGTTTGTGAGATGAAAAAATTGAGATATTTCTGATTTTTTCCTGATTTATTGTTACTGCTTAGTTATGGATTCTTATCCAAGCTTATGACCGTTTGTAGTCTCCCTATAAAAGACAGCAACTTTCATGAATAAGAGACA
The DNA here is from genome assembly GCA_038382905.1 of Daphne laureola. Lineage (NCBI taxonomy): Eukaryota > Viridiplantae > Streptophyta > Magnoliopsida > Malvales > Thymelaeaceae > Daphne > Daphne laureola. The sequence goes on from JBBYHH010592042.1 coordinate 9,133, forward strand.
GAAATTTCCTTCGAGTTCTTGTTGTAACTTTTGCTTGACACTAAAGAAAATCTTAAAGGATGGACATGGTTCTATTTAAATCGAGGAGCGATTTCATTGTGGCGTTTTTTTTTTTTTTTTTTTTCAGGGAAAGAAGTAGATTAAAAACTTTGGAAACCAGAGTACAGATCCGAGCAGAGGAAGAACCAAAGCCAAACAAAAGGAAAGACAAGAAGACTTGCGCATGAGGGAAAGCGAAATACATAGGGGAAAGATTCACATATCTCAAAGGGGTAAACTAAGTGTCGTAGATGTCAAGGAAATAACTAGTAGGATAGATAGGCGAAAGGAATGCCCACTCCAACAACCAAACGCTTCATCCGAAGACTGACAGTAGTTCCACATACCTGAGAACCAAACGGTTTGTGAAGACCTTTAAACCATCCAAGAACGAATGTAGTTGGGATCAATTCATCTCTAGTCGCTTGTGCTCGAATTATCCGAGAAGATCCAAATCCTTGATAACGGGTTCAAGTTATCCGAGAAGAACCATATCCTTGATAACACCTATGAGTCAATTCAAAAAAACTTTGAACTATTCGCAAAGACCCAAAACCCAAAAGCTCTCGAAATGTTAACTCATGGCTCCAGGCAGGGCGAGTCTAGGCTCAACCCTCCCAAAAGACTAGTTACCCAGTTCTAGACACACCAAACCCTCTATTAGAGGAGAAGACCTGGTACAAACCAAAAATCTGAAGGTGAAGAGGAGGAAGCCTCGCCGTAGCACCAAAGCCATCTTCGGAACAATCTCGCGGACAAGATGGACTGACGCGGAGGGGCAACGACCATTGCGAATTCGTTCGATCCTCGTCAGGAGCCGTCCTTACCTGGGTAAAGAGAACGAAGTCGTCACTAGATTGGAAGCCTCAATCGAAGCGTCTAAAGTCAAGTAAACCGGGACCAAACGTGCGCATCCTTTCAATGAAACAACTGGATCTCTCTCCAACGCGAGTGTCGATTGGAGAAACACTAGCAAGGAAGCCAGTAGCTGAGGTCGATCGACACATGACGGACGAGACCCATGGCCAGAGAAATCGATGTCGTCCCTGATAGGAGAAACAACGAGGCACGCAACATATCTCCTTAATCGTCGACAAGGAAAGGCCCTAGCTCAAGTGCCATCATGAACGAGGATGATTCATAACCCACCGGTGGTGCTCGGGTGACGAACAACGAAGCGACGACTCAGGGCTATTCACATTGCAGTCTTCAATTCCATTGTGATGTTTGCATTCCATTAACTTAAATACTACTTCCTTCGTCCCAGGAAACTTGATATATTTTATTTTTTGGGTTGTCTCAACAAAAGTGATACTCCCTCGATTTGTCATTAATTACTCCATTCGTCATTAATTACTCCCTTTGTCCCAAAAGTAATGAAACATTTATTTTTCAGTATTTAATCTATGATTTTATTTTTCAATCATTTTGAAATATAAATTTAAAACTTTTGTATACAAATGAAAATTTC
>JBBYHH010592153.1:0-19038 GCA_038382905.1 Daphne laureola
AATCTCGTAACAAATCAACCTAGTCATTCTCATGTCCTAGCATTGACCCTTAAGGCATGAAGAGTTTCTAACCTAACCACCAAGAAACTCCTACAAGTTATCTCTAGCTAATAGCAAGTTACTCTATTGATTCCCACTAGTCTAGTTCAATCAAATCATTCATAAGCATTTTATCGAACACTTGGTGTGCATGTGTAAATGTGGCCACATTCATCATAACAAAAACATCTAAATCACAAGAATCAATATCCAAATTAATATAGACATGAGAACTCATAAGGAATAACCCTAGACACCCCAAGGATATGATACTACTCACTCATAATCATATCACAAAAACACATAAACATGAAGTAATGAAGATAAAGAACTCAAAGAGAAGAAAAGAGAAGAATAAAACTCTATTTAGAAGTTGTCTTTCATCAAGAATCTTCAGGCTTCAAGTCCAGCAATCATGGAAGCTCAAAACCCTAGGTATAGTAATGGTGAGAGCTACAAAAAGAATTAAAACTCAAATTCGTAATACTCTCTCTACCTCCTTAAAAGTCACCCTAAAAGACTATATATAGAGTATTATAATGACTAAATGGTCCCTAGACATGTTGGGCACCTTTAGGAGGTTAATTGGGGGTAAAATAGTCCAGAAAAACTGGTGCAAGTGTGTGGGAATCAAGAATGATCATGGTGGTCTCTGAAAAAGATAATAGCACGAGTTGGTGCCACAATGGCGCCACCATGGCACCACGGATGCTACTTTGGAGGCAGGGTGTTTTCGTGGTGCCATCATCACACCGGGATCGCACTGCGGAGGAGCTTCGTTCAGCATGGAACCATAATCAGGCCGGGATGGCACTGTGATGCTTAGTTTGGGGGCAGGGTGTTTTTGTGACGCCATAATCACGCCGGGATCGCACCGCTTTGTCAGATCTGCTTTGATATCTCATCTTGAAAATGGTCTCTAGGATGCCATAGACCTCCAAATGAGCTGAAATTGGTCTTGTTGGAAACCTCTCTTTTTAAAATTCAAGTTACCCTTGTGAATCACTCCATTTGGAGCTCATATGAAGGGGATATGCTCGTTATAAGTTGGTGTCATGAGCCTTGGCGCCAAGATGGCGCCACAGGGCTTGTCTCGCAGTTAGGGTTTTCTAGCGACTCCAAATTGGCTCCGCGATGGTGCCACATGAGAATTTTTCACTCTCCAAGCTTTAAAATGTGCCTTCCACAATCCTCAATGTATGGGAGCCTCCTTTTTCACTCTTGAAGCTTCATTTCTACCCTCCAGATGTGTACCTATACAAAAATGAGCTTACTAAGTAAAACTCATAAATATGGTCAGATATGTACAAATGCATGATGAAAAGGATGTAAGACACGAAGAAATGTGATATGTGTATGCCACACATCACACCCCTAAACTAAAAATGTTGCTAGTCTCTAGCAACGCAAGCATCTACAATCCCAACACAAAGCATACAAGTCACCAATGCCCGTTCAAGTTAGACTACGATCCAGAACCACTCATTGACAAGCATGTAAGTGATCAAAGTGGTTTTAAAAATTTTCTCTCAATTTAAGAAACATTAGGTCACTCCCTAAGTGTCTCACTCTCTAAGGTCGGGAAGTGTACGTGTGTATTGTGATCTTACCGAGCATCGTCAATCTATAAGCTTGCAAACGAACCAACACTCCTCCACTGTTATCCCTAGGAATGTTGCATGCCTTACCAGTCGGATGGTCTTTCATTCGAGTTGTAACGAGGCTGAGCTTGGTGTGAGCGGAGTTCGGTTGAAGGCTTTTTGTAGGTGGAGCTATTTGAAACTACATAAGCATGCAAGTCGGGTACTAAAAAAAACATTAAACCAAAACTCTTACCCTCTTGCCACTTTTGCAAACTTCACACTCAACTCTCAATTCATGAACCGTCGTTTTTTTCTTTCTTTTATTTTTCATTTTTTGTGACAGGTCTGGAATACACAATCAACATAAATGTCTGTATTTAATTTCATAAACTTTCTTCTCTTTTTCTCTTCTTCATTTTGTTTTTCACATTTTCATCTCTTTTTTTTTCTTTCAAAACTTAGGCACATACTTTTATTTTTATAACTTGTCATCTCACAACTCACTCACATAGCACAACAATGAATGAAATCCCCCCCCCAACTCAAATATGACTCACATCTCACAAATTACATACCTAAAGCCTAAAAGTAACATGCTCAAGAAATTTCATGGACCGAAGGGTACTATAAAAGAAGGATATAGCTTAAGATGTGGTTAATCAAAGAATCTGGCTTAAGGCTCAAATGGGGTAATCTATGGAATTAATGTGTACGTTGGTTATTTGGTCAAGTGGCTTATCCTAGATTGTCATCGTCTTCCCGGCTCAACATGCAACAAGTGTGGATTCACAATGGTTACAAGCAAGCAAGTTCTAGCTCAAATGCAAGGTAAGATACTCTCAACAAAGAACATATCACACACAAGTCAAAACATGAAAATTTAGGCTCAAAATCTCACAAGGTAGAATTCTCTGTTTGAAACATTGAAAGCAAAATTTTACCACCTAAATGATCACACGCATAAATGTCTACAAAGATTCCAAACAATAATCCAACTCATTTGGGCAATGGGGTTATCCAAAAATAAATTTTCAAAACTAGATGCTTGCACATGTTTTACAATAAAAACCATCATTCACCAAGGTAAAATCTCACGCCCCCAAACTCAGTATACACATATACCCCCCCAAACTCAAAATAAGCCATGTCCTCATGCGCAAAGGGAGGGAGAAAAAGAAAGGGACAGAACATGAGGTCATACCTGGGGGGGGGCCAAGTTAGGCCCCATTTGCCTATGAAGGTGTGGCTTGTCCTTCGTGACAGCCTGAAGCATCTCAAAAAGTGGAGGGCTAAGTCTCTCGCATCAACCATGCGACAAGAAAGATTTTCAATCAATACAGTTCTCTAGAGTCTTTGGAAGAAATGAATTAAAGCAAAGAAGACTCTAGAGAGCGGGACTTGTGACTTGCGCTTTGATCATAGAAATGCATAGCGTAATGAAGCACAAGTCACACAAAGGCTTGGTGCCCAAATGAGCATGTTTGATAATCGTGAGACAGAACTGACTAAAAATCAGTATGCATAATATGGAGCTAATCATGTCATGTGCAAGTGTATGGATGACATGGGGTGTATTAGCATCTACCAAGAATATCACTAACACTGTAGATGATCATCAATTTTAGCATACGAGTGTAGTGTGAGATACTCCGTGTTTACATAACATGACACAAAGCTCATTTATGCACAAAGTAGTCATGCTCTCTCAACTTGGCAAATTAGCAGCTAAGATAGGCAAAAGTATCACATACATGCTCATTTCCTCATTCATTATCATCATTGCCTTTGTCTTGCAAAACTTAAATTCTGAGTGCATCAATCCCATTTATTTCAAATGCGAAGCAAGAAACATAAACGTGATCTACACTAAGATGCATGAATGCAAGACATACAACACACAAATTTCTTAAACTTACACTCGATTCCCCGGTAACGGCGCCAATTTGATCAAGGGTGTTTTCAATCCCTTGCAAGTGAGGGCCAACTCTAAGAACTCTCATTCTCTAGACACACTTGCAATGAATCAAATACATTTATAAAACACCTTACAACCCTTGTATCATCACTGTAGTACGAGACATTAAGTAAGGGGTCAAACCGAAGAGAATCAGAGCATTTAGTGCTTAAGTGTGATGTGTGTGATTATTCAATCATGGAATGCAATATGGCAGCATTGAAAGTAAAGATGAAGATCATTTGAGATAAATGTGAGGAAGAAACATACAAGAAGACATGGAGGGGTATGAAGTTGCATCACTTGTGGACCTTCAAATACGGGCTCTCAAAGGTGAATTGTGCATATCTACAATCATGCTTATGCAACTAGATTTGTGTCCTAGAAGTAGGTCATCTATGACTCCATAAACGACCACGGAGGTCATCTCTGGCTCTCCGCCATCGATCATCTGTCTCTAAAGTCTATCAGTAGAGATCTCTCTCCTACGGACGTCTAAATTGAGTGTAGTGGACCTTCAAATATGGGCTCTCAAAGGTGAATTGTGCATCTCTACAATCATGCTTGTGTAACTAGATTTGTGTCCTAGAAGTAGGTCATCTCTGACTCCACAAATGACCACGGAGGTCATCTTTGGCTCTCCACCATCGATCATCTGACTCCAAAGTCTATCAGTAGAGATCTCTCTCCTACGGACGTCTAAATTGAGTGTAGTGGAGTCGCTAGACTCCACATACCCGAATGTGCAAACGTGCGCGGATTCAGAACCTAACACACTCATCTTGCTAACAACACACATGAATCTCAACAACACAAAATCCTACAAGACAAGGAAATACAACTCTCCTGCTCTAACTAACTCAACAAAAGAGTGAGGATTAACCTCACAAGTCTCCAATCATGTTAGAGGTGATTTACCATAATTGGATTCGCGTTCCTCTCAGATATTGTGACCCATCTCCCTACAAAGGTCATCTTTTCCAACCGCTCTCGCGCACTAGGAGCGATGATTTTGGAGAGTTACTATGATTGTGTTGCCCATCTCTTGAGTAAGCAACACTTTTCTCAACTCGAGTGAGCTATCCACTCTCGTGGTCCAAGACTCACTCTTGAGGTTTTACAACGCTAAATTTAATCACACAATAAATCTTCTAAGGTCATCTCTAACTCTTAGAAGATTAATCTATCAATTCCTCAAGTGTTGTGTCGATTAAATCCCTCTCAGGCATTTCATTAAACACCTAGAGGGGTATGTATGAATGTGATCATCATTCAACAAACTAAAACTTAGAGAAGCTGTAGGAATCAATATCTATCATGTATAATCAAGAAGACAAGTTGTATGAACCCTAAGCTAGGAAAGACTAAGACATAACAATTTTTCCTAACTCTACCAATGCTGTAAATTGATAAAAGACAGCAATCAATAGCTACTAAAAAGAGAGATAGAAGAGAAAGAGGAGTAGATTTCACCCATAATGGTTGTTCCACATGTTAGCCTTTCAACCCCTCTTGCTCAAATTCGTTATCCTTCCTTGCTCTCTCTAAAAGTCACCCTAAAAGAGTATATATAAGGTATCATAATGACTAAAGATTCCCTAGACATGTTGGACACCTTTAGGGGATTACTTGGGGGTAAAGTAGTCTAGAAAACCTGATGCAAGTGTGTTAAAATCGAAATTAAGCGTAATGATCCCCGACCAACAAATCTACAGAGTTGACACCATGTTGGCACCATGATGGCGTCATGGATGGTGAAAAAGTGGCAGCACAGGTTCTCAGCGCCATGAATCACGCTGTGATCACGCTGGGATGGAATTTTGTCAGGTCTGCTTGGACATCCCATCTTGAAAATACTCTACAGGACTCTAAAGAGCTCCAAATAATTTGAAATTGGGCTTGTTGGAAAGCGCTCTTTCTGAGATTCAATTTAGACTTTTGAATCACTCAATTTGGATCTCATATGAAAGAGATATAGTCGTTTGAAGTTGGTGTCATGAGCCATAGCACCATGTTGGCGCCAGGATTGCGCCGTACTTGTGCATTTTGAGCCAGGATCACGCTGTGTTGGCACCAGGATTGTGTCGGGATGAAATTCCTTTGCGAACATCACCTTAAAAATGTCCCTTCCATAGTCATCAATGTTTGAGCTCTCTTCTCTTCACTCTTGAAACTTTAATTTCACCATCTGGATGTATATCTACACAAAAATGAGCTTATTACGTAAAACACACAAATATGATCAGATATGTTCACATGCATGATGGAAATGATGCAAGATATGAAGAAATGTGGTATGTGTATGTCACACATCACACTTGATGCGTGCAAAAGGGTGTAACTTTCTAGCACCAGATTTATATTTATAACTACCCTTTTACGCCCTTAAGTGTAAGGATAGAGTGTAATATAATTTTGAGAGCAAAAAGGGTGTCGAACCCAAGAGAACTAGAGCGTCAATCAACTTAATGAATGAAAGTGTAAATTACTCTAAAAAGAAGGATACTAATTAATTAGATGACAATAGATTAATCTAATTTTGGAATGAAGGGATCTCTAACAAGTAAGCTAACGATTATCAAGAGATGCACGAATAACTTAAAAAATAAGTAAGCATAAATAAAATGATTGAAGATTTTCAATTATAAAAGACTCCCGGGATTTGCTTTGGTGTTAAGGATTCCTACAAGTTCCTCTAATGATTTGGAGGTGAGTTACTTCTACTAGCAAGCTTCTTTCTCAAGCAAACATGTTAATCTCTTAACAAATCAACCTAGCCATTCTCATGTACTGGCATTAACTCTTAAGGTAAAAATTGTTCCTAACCTAATCACCAAACAACTCCTAAAAGTTATCTCTAACTAATAACAAGTTATTCTATTGATTCCTACTAGTCTAGTTCAACCAAATCATTCTCAGGTATTTTATCGAACACTTGATATGCATGTATGAATATGGCTACATTCATCATAACAAAAATATCTAAATCACAAGAATCAATATCCAAATCAATATAGACATGAGAACTCATAAGAATTACCTTAGACAAGCAAACCCCAAGAGATATGAGATTACTCACTCATACTCATATCACAACAACACATGAACATGTAGTAATAGAAATAAAGAATTAAAAGAGAAGAAAGGAAGAAAATAAAACTCTATTTAGAGAAGTCTTCCACCAAGAATCATCAAGTTTCAAATCCAGAAATTATGAGAGCTTCAAACCCTAGGTAAGCAATGGTGAAAGCTCCAACAAAGATTAAAACTCTCAAATTCGTAATAATCCTCTCTCTAATTTAAAAGTCACTCTAATAGAGTATATATAGAGTATCATAATGACTAAAGAGTCCCTAGACATGTTGAACATCTTTAGGGGGTTAATTGGGGGCAAAATAGTCTAGAAAAGCTGGTAAAAGTGTGTGAAAATCGAGTTTGAACATAATGGTCCCCGACATAAAAATCTGCAGGAGTTGGAACCATGATGGCGCCATGTTGGTGCCAAGTTGGCACCGTGAAAGGTGTTCTGATGGAAGGGCTGAGTTTCGGCACCATCAATCATGCCAGGATCACACCGGGATCGACCTTCCTTCAGCAGGGCACCATGTTGGCACCAGGATGGCGCCGTGGATGTGCGTTTGGCGGCAGGGCTGATGTGCGGCATGATTGATCACGCCAGGATGGCATCGGGATGGTGTGCTCTTCAGCTTTGCGCCATAGATCACGCCATGATGGATTCATTTGCGAACACCACTTTAAAAACGTCTCTTCCATAGTCGTCAATGTTTGAGCTCCCTTCTCTTCACTCTTGAAGCTTTAATTCCATAATCTGGATGTGTATCTACACGAAAAATGAGCTTACTACGTAAAACACGTAAATATGATCAGATATGTTCAAATGCATGATGGAAATGATGCAAGACATGAAGAAATGTGGTATGTGTATGACACACATCACGTCTGTCTATCTCGCTAACTGCTAATGTCGAAAATCGAACAGACAAATAAAATTTATAAGCCTGACTCTCCCTCAAGTGTAAGGTTGCAATTGTAATAGGGTGAGTGGGATCGAACCCAAGGGAATTGATGATAATTTATGACAAATAGTTAAACACAATATTTTTGGTATTTTAATATTATAACGAACAAGAATTCAAGAGTGATGAAGTATTCATGACAGAACTCAAATCCAAAGAGTAACAAGTAACTAAATGAAATTATGATCAAGCTAGGCAAATATGCAATAAATATGAATGTTTCTGTAAAATTTAATGGCTAAAGGTCTCTTTGGTTATTTAGGGTTGATGATTACTAGATGACACGCCTGGTTAAAAATCATGCAGTGATAGAAGAGATGGATAATATTCAAACCTTAACTTATTAGACTAGAGTTATCATTTCCATTGTTGACCAAACGAGTATTTCCCGATTGCATCAATAATGGAAGCCTTAGGGTTGCCCAAGTGAAATCTCTTAATATCCTAAATTACCGTTTCGGAGTAATTCTAGGATATCTAACAGTTTCCCATGATCATTTCAACAAATTACTCTTTCAAGTAACGAATTACACTTTCAAGTATTTCACCAAACCTAGATAGGTGCAGGGAGTTAGTCAGGTACTCTAACTCTCTATCCCTTCTTGAAGCTCAAGAATCGTTACTTATCATGCATAATCCACAACCATTCATGTTTGAATCACCTAGCAACCATACAACTACCCAAACAACCAAAGAGATAAAAGAAGTACTCCATGTTCATGCTCAACAATTGTTCAACAATTTGGGTAAACATAATTGCAAAAGAGAAGAGTAAAGATAGAAAATCAGTTTAGAACTGTGGAGCAATCCTCTGTCATACAACTTGAAATCCGAGCTGGAGCCACAAAGAATGAGTAGAAAAGACCCCAAAACCCTAGGTGAGAGTTCTCTAAGGTAAAAAATTGCTAATTGCAGAAAAGATGATGTTTTGGTTCTGTTTTTAGAGTATTAAAACTTGTCTTAATTTTCTGGTTCGGTGTTCGGGCGATCCCTTGGCTTGTGCATTTCATCGCGTGGTGGTCACCTGGCTCACTGCCAATTTTGAGTTCTGATGTTAGGCGATCGCCTGGATTGTGTATCTTGATCACCCGCGCGTCGCCCGCGCGACTGCCTCTTTTGAATCCTGGGGTCAGGCGAACGTCTGGGCTTATACGCCCAATGGCCCGAGTCTCGCGCGACGCCCTGTCTCTTTTCACATCTTGAGGTCAGGCGATCGTCTGGCTTGTGCGCCCGGTCGCCTGACTCTCACCTGAAGTTCATTCTTCTTCCTTCCCCGCGATCTTCTCCTATGTTTGGGTTTTGGTCCTCAGCTCACTTTCAGATGTGTTTTCCTTCACAATTCTCCCCTTTCACCCTCTGACATGGAATACCTGAAACATAAGCTTGTGCCCACACTAAGTACTAACAAACATTCAATAAAAGCATGTCTATGGAGGTAAAAACATATGAATATGTGACAATTATCACACCCCCAAACTTAAATGTTTGCTAGCCCCTAGCAAATATACTACCTATATGCAATTTAAAACTAAGCAAATAACCAAACAAGCTATCAATGCTCACTGAAGTCAAATTAGCACCCAGAACTGTGGAGCAATCCTCTGTCATACAACTTGAAATCTGAGCTGGAGCCACGAAGAACGAGTAGAAAAGACCCCAAAACCCTAGGTGAGAGTTCTCTAAGGTGAAAAATCCCTAATTGCAGAAAATATGATGTTTCGGTTCTATTTTTGGAGTATTAAAACTTGTCTTAATTTTCTGGTTGGGCGTTCGGGTGATCACCTACCTTGTGCGTTCCGTCGCCTGGTGGTCGCCTGGCTCACTGCCAATTTTGAGTTCTGATGCCAGGCGATCACCTGGATTGTGTATCTCGATCGCCCGCCCGTTGCCCGAGCGACTGCCTCTTTTGAATCCTGGGGTCAGGCGAACGCCTGTGCTTATGCGCCCAATCGCCCGAGTCTCACCTGACGCCCTGTCTCTTTTCACATCTTGAGGTCAGGCGATCACCTGGCTTGTGCGCCCGGTCGCCTGACTCTCACCTGAAGTTCATTCTCCTTCCTTCCCCTCGATCTTCTCCTATGTCTGCGTTTTGGTCCTCAACTCACTTTCAGAATCGTTTTCCTTCACAATTCTCCCCTTTCGCCCTCTAACATAGAATACCTGAAACATAAGCTTGTGCCCACACTAAGTACTAACAAACATTCAATAAAAATATGTGTATGGAGGTAAAAATATATGAATATGTGAAAATTATCACACCCTCAAACTTAAATGTTTGCTAGCCCCTAGAAAATACACTACCTATATGATATTTAAAACTAAGCAAATAACCAAACAAGCTACCAATGCTCACTGAACTCAAATTAGCACCCAGAACCACACATCTAAAAACATATAAATCATCATACAAGTTTTAGGAGTTTGTGCTCAAACCAGTAAACAAAGGATCACTCCCTAAGTGTTTCACTCTCTGAAGTGGATGTGCACGTGTGTATAGTGATCTTACCAAGTATCTTCAATCCATAGGCTTGCAAGTGAACCAAAACTCTTCTAATCATTCTTCCTGAAGGAAAAGATTGCATGTCTTACCAGTCAAGTGGTCTTTCATTCAGGTTGTAATGAAGGCTGGCTTGCTGAGGACGGATATCGGTTAAAGGCTTTATTTAAGTGGAGCTTATATGAAACATCTTGAGTTTACAAGTTATTGGACACTAAAAATAGACAATAATCACAGACTCATACCCAACTTGCATCTTTTGCAAGCTTCACACATTTTTCACAAAATTTGCACTCTTTCAACCCTTTAGACAATTCTGGATTAAACAAATAAATACAAGTGCCTCTTCCTTGATTTCACTTTTATTTTTATTTCTTTTTTCTCTTTCTCTTACTTTTTTCACAACTTAGGCACACTTTTTTCCAAGAATTGTCACTTCATCACTCACATAGCGCAACAATATGTAATACCCCTAAACTCAGAGTTTGAAGACACCACAAAAATTTCACACCTATGCCCAGAATAATATACTCAAGGACTTTCAGGGGTGAAAGGTAATAATAGAGAATGAACTAGTTTAAAATGTGGGTGATCAAAGAATCCGGCTTAATGCTCAAAGGGATTTATCTAATGGAAATGTGTACAGGTTGGCTATTCAGTCAGCTGGCTCATCCTAATTTATCACCGTCTTCCTAGCTCAACACACAACACATGTAGATTTATAACGGTTCCAAGAAAGAAAGTTCTAGCTCTAACACATAGCAGAATACTCTCATGAATGAATAGTTCACACAATTCATGCATAATTAGGCTCAAACTTTCACAGGCAAAATCTTCATTTAATGTTTTGAACATAATTTCTTACCACTTATATGATCATGAGTATGTAAATCAACGGAGCTTCCAGACTAAAATTCAACTTACTGGAGCATTGGAGTCCCTAAAATGCAACATATATACTACATGCCACAAGTTTTTTTAAGGTTTTTTTGTATGCATTCTTATACTAGCAAACAGCATGCAAGATTTCATAATCATCATGCAAACAATCATTCCAACGATCCAATTCATAGCATCCATAATCAACCCCGCAAACTCAAAATCAACATTGTCCACAATGTTGGAAATAGTAAAAGAAAGAATAGGATCGAAAGTCATACCTAGGAGACCAAGTTAGGTCTCCATTCCATGTCTCGGGAGGTTTCACTGACATCAGTATCAATTTTGTTTCAGATCTAGGAAGAAATGACTTCATATATGAATAGAATTTGTTTTTCCTTTCAGATTAATATATTATGGGCGAACAATGGACACCTGTAGCAAAAGGTATGACCAATTAAAGTTTTTTTCCTTTTTTGTTTTTGGGTCCTGGGGTCAGGCGATCCCCTACATTTCGCCTGGCTTCAGGAAATTCATGAATTTAATCATCAATTTTTAGGCGATCGCCTGAGTGGTGTATTGGCTTGCCTAGAACTCGCCCAAGCTCCTACCACTGTTCATTTTTTGGCCCGGGTGATCGTCTGACCTGTGCGTTGGCTCGCCTGGAACCTGCCTGAGCTCCTGGAAACCCTTTTATACCTCTTGCTTCTTGAAAGATATCCCCCTAAACATCAAACACAAGATGTGTCATCCCTCTTGAATGAGCGGAAGAACATGTATGGAGGGGGCATGACTGACACCTTCAGACACAGGGCCACTTCGGTGTGGTGGTGTCCCATAACCGGTCCCATAATACACGCGGAATGAAGGGCGTACCGGTTAATTTCGTATTCACAAAGAAATCCATATTAAATAATAACGCTTCAAAACATATATATATACCGTTCATAACTACAGAAGCAGAAAACCCATGGACACATAGAGCAGCACATGTCCATTTCCAGCAACATCAGAAATATAATTATGCATCAAGGAAACCATGGACGATAATAAATTCAATACTTAGATACAATAACCACAACTCAGATCATGCAAGCTATTTAACAAACATACGACACACTAATAGTGATTCATGCCGCATGCACATATGCATCTACACCTATAGAGCCTGACACTCGACCACCTTCAAGTTACTGCTGCTGCTGCTATCACCAATAAAGAAAGGTAACCGTTAGTAGTTCATAAGTGCTCATCCAGAATCCCAAATAACCATACCCTCAATCGAGACAACCCCGCAACCGAAACAGAAATAACATAAGGAGCTACATAGGTACCTTAATCATAAACCACAAAAAACCCTACGGAATCACACCGCAGGTTACTTCTCAAAAGCTCCTGAAAAATAGTAATCATAAGGGGGTAAGTCCTCGAGAGGTATTCAGTAAGGACTTAGGTAAGGGCAATGGGTTTTCTTTTGAAAACACATGCATAAAAGGTTAGCGTGCAAAGTACTAACAATATATACAATCTTAAATATCATATGATATATAATACGGAATTCCCGTCGGACTGTAAGTAGACTGTCCCAATCCCCGGCGGCTCTAAGCATCGTCCAATGGGCCAAAATGCATGGTACCAGTGAGGTTCATACGTTCCCCAAATCATTGACCACCTGGTCGGCATCGATTGCCCGGTTGGTTCTCCCTTACAAATCATATCATCGACCACTTGGTCAGCATCGACCGCCTGGTCAGTTCTCCCGAACATAAAAACCTGCAAACCATCACACTTACCATGGGACTAGCCCCGGGAGTCTCCGGGCCCCATTCTCAACCCGGGAACTAGCCTCAACTAACCCGATATGTAAATCAGAAACCCAGAATACATATAAAGCAAGTTGAACCCTTACCTGATAAACCGCAGAATTGCTATACTTTCGAGACTTTCCATAATTTCACCGAGGCAACCCGAAAATCCGGCAGCACTCCGGCTGAATTTCCATGCTGCCCAATCAGAAAACATAGCTGAATAACCACACAACAACAAGACATACAATACTCAGATCACTGATCACAATCCAAATCAGAAGTAGCTTTCACTCAACCTTATCACTTTCGGCCATATCAAGTCATGTACAAGAATACCAATCGAGCATAATTTCATCAAGAACCCATATACTAATCCAGAAGTTCATGTCCAACCTGTTTCTAACTATAATCTAACATTTTCCGGAAATTACCAATTTTGACCCATAACTCAATAATTCGACCATAACATGCAAAGTAAGACCAATCGTAGAGAATGCTATCAAGCATCCATATAACTATTCAAACTCAATTTATGTCTCAAAATCATTAACCAACATCCTCATTTTTCCCACCTAACCAATTCATCTAACATTGGAAAATTAACAAGGAAAGCTTTCTTTACCAATTCAACAACACATTAGCAGTTCCTACGCATCACTAATCCAACTCCATTCCATACTTAAACCAAGAACATTAACAATGAACATACATCACGAAATCAGCCAAGTGAAGGACAACTTGCCATATGATGCTTCTTGAATAATTAACCACAATTTAGGGTTCACAACAACCCTAAACTACCTCATAACCATAAATCATCAAAGAAACATCAGCATACTACTCACACTAAAAATTCGGCCAACACTAGGCAATTAGGGAAGAATTTTCCAATCACCATCTTTTCAACATAGAAACTCATTTCCAAGATCAATTCAACAAAATTTCACAAATTACCAAACCAAACCAATGCATTCCAACATCCCCTTAATTTCGGCCCTAAAGACAAAACACACTAGGAGGACTTCTTTCAATAATTCAACTACTTCACTTGAATCATTTGTTATCTGATTATCTGGATGTATATGATTTTACTCGGGGAGTGTTTACTCCTTTCTAGTGCATCTGGTGTTGAGCTGAGCTCAACTTTATGCTTTGTAAATGTGCAGTTTTCATGTATATATGTGGAAATAGAATACCGATGTAAGCTGATCCGATACAGAATAACGCTACAGAAATAAACTCCGACATGCTGAACGTGAACAAAAATAGATAACGCTTGTTGTACCGTAGGATTAACCAAACAGAGATAACTGACAGTTGAGTGACTATTGATGGATATACAAACTCTGAAACCTGGCACACCAAGTGTGCTTATCGACACAGTACCCTTGAACCTGAAAATCTGACAAACTAGCATCACAGAAGTGATCATCAAGATCATTGAATAAGCTTCCTGAGCATTGTACCTGCATACCACTAACCTTACCATGTGACTAGCCTCGGGGGTCACCGGGCCCCACCCTCGACCATAGTACTAGCCTCAACTAACATCCAATCTCATATCCATTTCAACTCAAATCCATCATGCTTTACCAAACATAATCTTTAATTTAACACTTATCCAATTTGGCCAAATGAAAGACAAGTAGCTAAGCAAGCTACATGTTGTCTAAATTCCACTTACTCATTTAGGAACTAAATTCCATCCTCAATTCATGTCAAATCCAACATTTAACACAAAGAACATCAACCTTAAACCACTTTCATAATATTGTCCACACTTGTAAAATCAAAAGAGAATGATCCAATCATCCTCTAACCCATTCAGAAACTCAATTCTATTATCAAATACATCACAATTACAGAAATTAAAAAAATCACATATCCTTAAAAATACTCCCTCAATTTCGGCCATTCACAAGAATTCCAAAGGAGGAAGTTCCAACATGAATCCAAACATGAATTGAGCTACTAATCATCCACACAACACATTGGAAACATAATTTCACCTCATTCTTCATCAATTCAAGAAATCATAAAATTGCACTAGACCTTGTAGGTGAAATTCGGCCAACTTAGAGAAGGATATGAGATGAAGCCCAAGCACTAAAAGTGTAGCCAATCATCCATACTACACTTTGGTAACTCATTTTCAAGCCATTATTCAAGATTCAAGAAAAACCCAAAATGAGCCCTGGCTCATAACATGCAATTTCGGCGAAGAGAGAAGAAATAGATGAAGGAAAGGTTCCTACCTCATCATTTTAGCCATGATCCAACCTTTTCCCCGTACAAAAATGAAATATTTGGAGGATCCACCCTTTGCCCATGAAGAAGCTTCATGAACCGTCTACCATGGAAGAAGAAGGAAAAAGAAGCTGATGCGTTTTGCTTCCTTTCTTTCTTTCTATTCAATTTAATCCCATATACCAAATAATAATAATATCACCTTTTATTTATACATTTTCCTTCTCATTTACCTACTTAACAAATATATTTCCACTCTTTCTGTTCTCTTCTCCCTCATTGCCGAAATTCTTCTTTCTTTTTCTTTAATTTTGTTCAATTTCTTCTCCTATTTAATTACCAACATATAATGGTGGAAGATGACATCATCCCACTCATCTCTTCTTTAATAAAAAAAGGACACATATCCTCCACTCATCCTTATACACATAAAATATTACCAAATTTATCTCCTTTCTATCTCTTCATAACTGAATTTAACCATTTTTACCCTCAAGGGTATTTTCGTCCAACTTTTTAAAATGACCATTTTGCCCCCCGAAGTGAAATTTAGCAAAATGGCTCAAAACCCACATTTCAACACCACGATATGAAATCTCATAAAAATAAACCTCAACGAAGTCCCGGGATTACTAGAAAATGTGTTCTGCATATTTAAAACAAAGTCCCGGTACTAACAGAATCCGACCCCGAATAAAATATTTGGAAAAATTACCAACATCTCGGGGGTGGACTGCAACACCTACAAAATGTGAGAATTGCAAGTGAAGTGCATAAAAGTAATGATAATGAGGCACGCATGATACATTTACTACCTTGAAGATCATATGAAATTGTGCGTGTTTGCACACTGATCAATGTCATTTGTAACTTGTATGTGGTCATGAAAGTGCAATGATTGTAAGACATATAAGTCACCATGGATGCAATGCACACTAAGCATGTCGTATGAATGTAAGAGAGTCATCATGTGAAAATATGCAATTTGACAATTGAGCTAGGATGTCATGTTCAATATGTGGGTATGTCATGAAGCATACATATCACATGTCAATATGTCATCTCAATGAACGTATCATCCATTCAACATACTAGTGTGATGTGAAAAGTTCTCATGATATGGCGTACAAGCCATGAAGCTTAATTTTTGCATTTTCTTATTTCATTTTAAGTGCATGCTCTCTTTTGTCAATTAAGTTCACAAATCATGGGAAGAATCAAGTTCATCATGCTTAGACCTCATACATAATCACACATTCATCAAGCATGCTTAAGAGGTAACGCAAGGCAAATAAAGGAATTAGTAACCTCTAACTAGAAAAATGATGCTTAAGTTAAGATTTGTACCTTTTAATCTTCAAAGAAATATCTAGAGGTGAAATTGTACCTTGCCCTCCATGTGTGATAGTGTTGGTTGTTTGTGCCTTACCAATCAGAGTAGAAATGTTGGAGAGTTTGACGTTGCTTGTTCCTCAAGGAAGAATTGAAGATAGATTTGTTGAAGGGGCAAAAATTAGAGCAGGGGCAATTTTTAGGTGTGAGAGGCACATCTTCAAGACACTAAAAATGGCGCCAGGTACCGACGCTAGCAAGTAGGCATGGCGCAAGATTCTTGTGCCAGCAACAGGCCCTTTGTGTTAATGCTTTCCAAAAGTGGCGCTTGTTAGCGTCTCATGTCACCTCAAAATGGTGCCTCCTCTTTGCATTTTTCTTCATTTTTACTCCAGGCATGCATCAGCTCCATGGTGAGGTGCCATATGTGGCGTCTCTTCTTCTCCATATTTCTTTGATCAGCCTTAAGTGGTGCCAGTGGTTGTGCATGGCGCCATAATATGGCACCTGGATTGGCACCTTGAGTAGTCCGGATGTCCTTATTTTGCTTGCCTTTATCACATTTTGCACCATTTCCTTCAATTCTTCATCAATTTTTCGTCTCCTCCAATTATATCTCTCCAATTGAGCATCCAAGTACCTGAAAAAGTCTCAACCAAAGTAGTTAGGCTTTATTAGACCAAAATTAAAAAGAACCTAAACAATTAACATAAAAACACATAAATACTCAAACCGTTGGGGTGCCTCCCACAAGTGCCATGTTTCTCACCTTTGGCTAGGCATTGGTGATGAAATCAAGTTGGATCAAATAAGAGGGGTACTGATATCTGAATGGTTAGAGGTGGTGTGAGTGGGTGCCAGAGTTTCCAATGCTTGTCTTTCATTTTCCAAACATAGATAAATGGAATGCCCTCTAGCTTCTCCTTCAATTGCCTCATATCCATTGTATTTCTAACTTTTCCCTTCTTCTTTTTGTTAGAAGTGGTACTAAGTACTTGGATTGCGCTCTCAAAAGCCATGTTAACCTTACTAGGTTGTGTAAGGTCCTTCTCCTTTCTCAAGTGCCCTCCATTGACCTTTTTGATGGAGTGTCCATCCTCTATCGTATCAGTGAAGGGGTAGAGTGTCCTAACCTCCTCACCAAGTGTAGTAAAAAGAGGCCCTTGGAGTTCCTCATTCTTAGTAGCATCCTTACCCTTGACCTCCTTCCAATCAAAATCTTATTCCTCAAGCAAATTCATTGCCTTCAAGTGCTCTCTCTCTTTACCGTCTTAATCAATCTTATAGTTCCATTTCTTTTGTTTCCTTAGCCTCATCTCATACTAGTCAAGCCCAAAACATTCCACTAATTCACCATTCGAAACCTTCATGCAATCTCCATGTTAGTCATATATTTTCTGGTGGCCAAGAAAGGTCTCCCAAAGATTATACGCATGCGGGTGTCTTCTTCTATGTCAAGGACTATGAAATGTACTGGAAAGTAAAATTCATCCACCTTGAAAATTACATCTTCAATGATGCCCTTCAGATATGTGAATGATCGATCCTATAATTGAAGATCTATGGAGGCTGGCTTAACTTCCCCCAAACCCAGCTTTTGGCACACTGAGCAAGACATAAGATTGATACTAGCTCCTAGGTCGCATAATGCCTTATCACAATGGAATGGTCCTATGTAGCATGAAATTTTGGAACTTCCAGGATCCTTTAGCTTGGTTTGGAGCTTCTTTTGTATTAGTACGCCAGCCTCCTGTTTAATAACAATGACCTCGTTATCCAAAAACTATCTCTTCTTGGTCAAGAGATCCTTAAAAAACTTAGCATATTTTGGAATCTCTCAAATAGGCTCCAAGAATGGTAGATTGATGATATGAATCCAAGAAGCACTTCAAGCTAAGTGGATGAACAAGCATGGTGGAGGAGTATCTAAGAGGCTTAGAGGTTGTGTCACCACCCCCTCCGTACACGACCCGGCAGAAGCGGACGCGGGGCCGGAAGGGTGGCGGTGATGTTCGCTTTACCTTATACACAGCTAGCATGAGGGGTTATTGTCTTAACCCGACCCTTGGCTCTTGCACTTAACTAGAATCGCTGTCCATACCATTTTTTTTTTCTAAATTTTCGGCAGTATTTTGTTACTTTCCTGCAACTTAGACAATTCTATAACAACAGATAACTGAGCTCAGCTCAGGCTAGATACTCCGAGAGGAAGCTGCCTCCGGCAAGCATTCCCCGATTAAGTAGACATGCAATCACACATTAATCAAGACATCAATCATACATATATGCCAACATATGTCATTCATCATTTATACATCTTTCATACAATTGACCATAATGATTATCTATGTTGCATGTATAATGCAACCTACATCTACAGAGCCTGCTTTATCGATAAAAGCATACACTTTAATCAGGGAGTCAAATATAAAGATTCTGACACTTCCTACCTGACACTGCTGCTGCTGCTGCTACTACACATCAAAGACAAGTGTTAACTGTCAGTACGTGTGCAATCTTTCTGTTGCTGTAATGTTACAGCCACCAAAAATCTGACAAGGTGTCTCCGGTGAAGAGTGACTGATGGGCAAGGAGTTCAGGAGTTCATCTTGGAAACTGGTATGTGTCTACCGTTAATTCTGAGTTTGAACTGTAAGTAAGT